>VUQR01021368.1:8814-36710 GCA_015108515.1 Hemichromis elongatus
AAAAAAAAAAAAAAAAAAAAAAAAAAAGTGACATTTTTTACAGTTAGCCACCTGCAAGATTTTGAACCCTAGAAACTTTGAAATATCGAGCAGATGGACGAACACCAGGTACAAACGCAATAGGTTTTGTGTGCCTTGCTGCAGCAGGGGTTCTTTGAAGTACTGCGGTGGGACGCTGCAGTCCTAGAAAGAGATTTTAGTTATAGATTTTGAATTCAGCAGCGTTTTTCAGCTGGTGAATAAGTTACCGTACCTGCTGTGGGTTGCACTGTGCGGATGATTTTACCAACACCAACTGTGTCAGACACAAATCTGTACATTGTGAAAAGTTGACGGAGACTAGCTAGAGGATATGTACACTGCACGATCACCCTGGAAAACAAGGTCAGCCTTCAATGTAGGTGGTAAAAAATAAATAAATATTAAAAAAAGAAAGTTTGGAGATGCATACCTCTCGGTGACATCATTTGAAACCAAGTTCATCATATTCTCGTAATTCTTCTTGTAGAAAATCTCATTTTGATAAGTCACATAATCCTTTCCAAGCTGAAGAAAAAGTACAGTGAGTGCAAGGCAGCACAAGGAGAGGATGCCACAAATCAGTAAACTCAGCTTTTACCTCAAATATGAATCCACAGCTGTTGACTGGAAAAGAAAAGAGCGCTCTGGTGCCATTCATATCTTTCGGCCCACAGGAATTGTCCATGAGGCTCATTCTTAATGTTCTTCCTCCACTTGAGACTACCAGAGGCAGGTTTGCCACCACAGTCATCATCCCGTCAGTTGAACACACTGCACAGACGGATGAATTTTAGCGTGAGTGGCAACTCTGAAACCATCTGCAATAATAAAGACTGGATGCACTTACTAATGAATTCAGGTGGATTGAACAGACAGGTTTTAACTGTGGATGTCTGGATTTCTGACGTTTCACGAACTCTCACAAGGAGTTCAAAAGTTCCTGAGAATCCCTTCAAAGTGACGTCCTGCCAAACACGTAGTAGTTTTACATTTAAAGATAATTCAAGCCTATTAAGAAAAAACTGACGATTCCAATACTATTTCCCTTATCTACCTGATATTTATATCCATGAGTGGTAAGCGGCACGTCAAGCCGCAGACTCTGGCTGTCATTATTCATGATGTAGCCGCGCCGGTCTGCCAGGTCTGAGGTTAGGACGTCTAAGCCGATGGTAAACTCCCACAAGTAGTCAAAAGGCTGATGGTCCAGCTTGAAGCGTATGCCGGACTCGGAGCAGACGGCATCAAAGGCTGGAGGCGCTGTCGGATACAGGCTTGTTAACAACTCTTAAAGCTGTTGCCTATATTGAGTACATAATCAAATAACTTACAGACATCTGTGAACAGTGCCACAATGGATGTCAAAAGGTAATAAGACTTGTTTCCAGGTAGCACAGCTAGTGTGTAGTTAATATCCAGCATGAACTGAAGAACTGCATCTTCTATAAAGAACTATAAAAGAAAAGCACACAGACTTCCTAAGACAAGTAGGATTTAAGTCAACATGTTGTTAATGTGAATAATCTTCACTTCAAACATAGGTAACAATTGTTTATATCTAACATGAAATCAGTGAGAGTCATCCTATTCACAAAAGGTATGGTGGTGGTCGGGTTACCTTCTGTTTGACAACAGGGTCGTGGAAAGGCACCTTCAATGTGTAGCCATGGGTGCCATTGGGGTGATGAACTCTCGTGATGTTGTAGGCGCTTGTATTTGTAAATGGCAAAGCAAATTCTTGTTCATTCAGCTGGATAGAAACTAACATGACATCTTCAGGAACATCTCCGAGATAGATGGTGAACATCTGTTCTTCAAGGACTGTTTGATTATGAGTGAAAATCGTGCATGGCAACATGGGAGTAACCAGAGTCCTGCGAAACTGGAGCATGGTCTCTACATAATCACGATCCACTGAGATCTGCTCCACGGAGAGGTCGAAGACATAAAACTCATAGAGGCTCCCAATAACCAAGCTCTGAAAGACAAACATGCAGTTTGTATGACTTCAATCTTTACCATTAGATCAGGGGTGCTCAATCCCATTCCTTGAGAGCTACCGTCCAGCAGCTTTTAGATGCATCCCTGCTCCAACACAGCTGAATCAAATGGTTTGATTACCTCTTCAGCATGCCATCAAGTTTGGCAAAGGCCTGATACCAAGCCATTCATTTGATTCAGGTGTGTCGTAACAAGGATGCATCTAAAAGCTGCAGGACGGTAGCTCTCGAGGACTGGGATTGAGCACCCCTGCATTAGATGAACTGCTAGTCTGACTAACATGTGTTTCAAAGGCTGTAATACAAGCAAAAAAGAAAAGTTGCCCGATGATCGATTGCCAAAAATAAATAAATAAATCCAACACCAAGACTGCGTGCTGATAGTTGCAGCAACCTCCAGGTGACCACTTTTAAATTGCAAGGCGATTCCAGAGGTCACCTGGAGGCAATCTGTAAACAATTGCATTCTTGCTTGGATTGCAGTCACTCTCAAAAATGTTGCAATGAATCCAAGTCAGTCTGCACAAATGAGCACAACTCATCTGCGATGAAATGGGGAACGCTCTCGAGGAATAAAGCCTGTTGGCAATTGCTTTCTAAAAAACTACGAGTGTCAATGACATTTTCCACCATTTGTGGAGGAATTTCTGCTTCAAACCTATGAGGTCCTGGTTAGATGAATTTAGGCAGTTAATTCAAGTTTCTGCATTCAGATTTGTTATTTTGGCCTACTTCTCAGTTGATTTCTGTATAATAAACAAATCACTCAAGTTGTCCTTCTTGACCCCAGGGCAGTTGGAAACTGACAGGCTAACCAACTTGTTGTTGTTTTGATGCAAAGTTGCTTTGAAAACTGTAACCGATAGAAAGTAGATCGGTGATGACTCTCAATGTATCAGAAGTCAACAAGATTGCAGAATACACAGTTACAAATTTGGCTGTGCCGAGGTCTCCAATCAGTCTTCCCCCCCGTTTTGAGAATTTAAGCTATTAAAGGCTGAAACAAGCCATCCATGTTCATCATCCAATTCAACATTTTAACAAACAGCCTCAGGAGCAATCCAAAAACTAAACGTAACACGCCCTGACCAAGTTTGTATGATCGTCAGCTGAGCTTAAATATCCATCCTCTGACCTTCCTGTGTCCTCCTTCAGCATTGTAAGGGATGCCAATTTGGACTGTGCCTTTGTGCTTCTCAACAATGTAACCCTTCTTTTCTGCAATTAGCTGCTCCACAAGATCCCCGTTGAGTCCAATCCTGATCTGTGTGCCACCCACACTCGGGTACAGTGCCTCTGGAGTCTTCCACATCATATAGCCCCCGTCATCAAAATATCCTTCATCTGTTAAGAAGAGTAACAACATTACAAGTCCACTTCATAAGCAGAAAGTCACTAAAGTGACATAAAGGCTGATACCGACACATGGAACAAGCAGCCAAGAGGTCGACCATGAGGACAACCCAGTTTTGTCTGGAGAACACAGTTGCATAGACTGCCTCAATGGGAACATTCTCCACCTGCAGAGAAATGCAGCGTAAGCCTTGCTTTGCATTAATAGGTCACATGCAGATTCTGAATCCGTGGTTTACCTCAGCGCTCAGTGAGTCAGGTTGTCCATAGGGCGTTCGAAACACAAGTCTTCCATCCCTCGAGTCAAATGTATAGCCCTGCTTCCGTGCTTGGGAGAGGTTCATGGACGGCATCTGCTCCTCCGGTCTTTGAAAGGTCACCTGCCAGTCTGAAGAGGTGGCCCTGCGTACCTGGAGGACATTTAAGAATCTTAAGACAGTATATTCATTGCAGGAGAATTTTACCTGAGTGTAAGACTTACAGTTTTGACTGCATTCGTGTTGTATCCGTTTGTCCCAAAAGGACAGGTAACGTCACTCCTCACAGACACCTACAGAGAATTCACCAAATTACAGGATGTAAAATTTTCACCACTAGTAGATTGCAGACTCCAATCAACCGAGCACATCCAGTTTTCTTTCTGTGGAAAACCGTCAGTCTTCACCTCAGCTATCAATGCCAACTGAGAACATCCACCTTTACTCAAAGAGACTGTAAAACCAAACTAGACTGATACAACTAAATGAGTCATTGAAGCAATTTTAAAGTTCTGACTTCAGTTCAGAAGGTAAGGAGGAAGAAGATGACATCTTATTAAGCTGTGGGTGTCTTTGTCCTTCATGTTTACTTCTTTAGCGACTGCAGCCCATTTTTATTTAGGCGTCACTGTCAATATCTTGAGTCTGAAGGTGTAGACATGAATTTAAATGCGTTTTTACAACAAGCAAACGGCTATCACTTCTCTTTAAGCTTTGATGTGCGACTGATCTCTAGCCACATACATAAAATGCAATCAGTCAGAAGAAAGATGCTTTGGTGGCTGCCACAAATGAAAACCTGCTTGTGTATTTTTAATGGATTAATTATGAGAATACGTTAGTTTTGAGGGAAATGTAAATGCATAGTGATGCATATCAGTACAGTATTCCTTTTTCTCCATTAAAAACAGCCTGAAAAAAAATTAGAATGTATATTAAAAAAAATAAAAAAATAAAATCTAAATTTACCTCCATGTAGTTCATCTCACAGGTAACCTCTCTGTGAGACCACTGGAGAGATAATGTGCAGGTCTTGTTCAGTGAATAGCTGGCCTCCTTTCCCTTACGTGTAGCAATCAAGTTAAAATTAAAGGAGAACAAGTGATCCTGAAATACCCAGAAGAAAAAATTGATCAATAGGGAGCAGAAATTATGTTTATGCTCATTTGACTGCTTGCACGTACTTTGTTGTCAGTGTGGCAACTGAAATAAGAAGCTCTGAGCTCCACGTGGCCCATGAGAGGGAGAGCACTCACAGTGTAGCCACACTTTGCAGCGTATTGTTCAGTGATGGCATACACTCCTGTTCTGTCTTTACAAAGAGAAGAATATCTCAGCAGTCATGCAGCTCAGTACTGGCCAGAATTATCAGATGAAAAAAAGAGCTTAAATTCAAAAGCTCCAATGCAGAAGAGAAGCTTTGCAGGAGGACTTACCCACAGCCTCAAAGCGAGGTTCCTTTTCAATGAAAGAGAGATCAACAGCTATCATGAAGTAACGCACACGACACTCCATATGAACTCCTGCATGCACAAAGCAAGTTTTAAGTACAGCTTTCTAGTATTTTTTAAGCACAACCACTAATCATATGCTTTTTACCATTCCTAATGAGATCACATATTGCAGCTGAGCACACGGACAGAAGAAAGGCCACGCTGCAACACAAAGGTACATGTGACAGAAAACTTAATGTATGAAATTAACTTCATACATAAACTTGATGATTCTCCACTAAGGCAGCTTACCTAAACTTAAATGCCATACCCACTGATGTTGGCAAGGTCTAAAGCTAGCCTGGGCGCTAGCAAACTACACTTCTAACCAACAGAAACTCAAGCAAATCACGTATTCGAGGATATCCAGACCACATCAGCAGTACTCTGTGTGAGCTCTGCTGCTTTTGTTAGTTCATTTCTTGAGCCATGAAGGTAAAAGCAGAGTTCGCTTTTAGCATCAGCTGCAAGTGTTTTAAAGATGAGTTGATTACTCAAAGGCTGCACCTGTGAGTGTAACTCTGAGAGCCTCTGAATGGCCAGTGAAGACATGACACAGCCAGAATATAAATACTGATGCATTCAGACTTCTTCCCTAGCCTGACCAAGGGTTTTAAATGCACTTTAGTTGCTACTCATAAAGTTGCAAAGTTTCTTGAGCTGAATGTTTCAAATTGTGATATTCCCATTGATAAACACTTTAAGGTGCACTGAAGCATAAACCCTTACTTGTTTGTGTATATGTATGGATCTTATTTTTCTTTGTCATTTTCATTATCAAATCTTGTTGAAATCCTCAGTGAATCATCACACGTTTAAGTTCAGTAAGGCTCTTGGAGCACCCTCTGGTGGACAAGGGAGGACCTGCACAGCATTTTTCACACTGTAATGTAATAAATAGTATTTCAGAAGTAGATCATATGGTGGTTAGGTTCCTAAAACCTGTAGCAGCCCTAGAATCGCAACAGATAATGATCCAATATAATTAAATCTTATTTATTTTTGCTCCAAATCAGGCAGAACCAGGTGCAGGGTGGGGTGGCCATATGTTGCAACTTGTGGAATAAAAAAAAAGGCGAGAGAACAATAAACATTCAGTGCTTCATGGGAAGCCCTCAGCACCAAGGCTAATTGCAGCATAACTATGGGAGGATTCTGAGTCACCTGATCCAACCTAACTATACACTTTGTGGAATAGAAAGTTTCAAGCCTAACCTTAAAAATAGAGAAAGGGTGGTAGTCTCAGAATTAAAACTGGGATCTGTTCTCACCCAAGGGGTATGAAAGCTAAAGGGTTTGCCTCCCATTCTACTTTTAAATCCCAGGAACCATATATAAACCAGCAGTCAGAGAGAAGTGCTTTATTGGGGTGAAACGGTACAATCAGGCCTTTAAGATGGGCTTGATCTTTAAAATCAATTCTGGATTAAACAGGGTAGTACAGAAACCTCTTATCTGAAGTTAGAAGCAGGAAATTAGGTCATCCAAGTCTGTCTTAAAGACAGTCGTGCAGTTTAATTGGTGCGTGGCCTGGCTTCATTGCACTTTGCAGTTACTTCAATAAAACTGGTCAAATAATACTGGCTACCTCAACTCGTCAACCGAGTGGATTATTAAAACCCGAGTTTGCATTTACAGTACAGCTTTTGGTTAATATCCCAGCTGGCTCAGTGCTCTTCATAAAGCCACTGTAGTTCATGGAATGGCTATAGATGAGAACCATTTGACCTAAAGATGACACCAAGCTACCATGTTTAACCAAGAGTCCAATGTATATTTTGTCATGATTACAGTAAACCGAGTCATTGATACAAAACTAGTTCAAGACCCACAGCGTTTTCCAGCTTTGCAATGAGCCATTTTAACACCTTAAAGTTCAGATTGAAATGATGTAAAGTGAGATGTTAGTAGCAACGACCCTCGAGTAGTCGGCAAGACCAGAAAACCGCTTTGTACAAATTTGACCTAGTCTTAGAAAGACTTCATAAAACCCTGAGAACCACGATACAGTAATTCTGGCAGTGATCCTCAGTCTTGTACAAGTTTCAAAATAAACTGACTTAAGTTTGTGGCCTTGAAAGAGCCTTTAGCATTTCTAAAAAGCTGTTCCATCTGATGAGACAAAGCACCATCTGCACATGTGGCATACTAAGTGACAAATTGACAAGACAGGATCACATGCTTCATTTTAGTCTTTATTATGTGAAATAAAAAAAGTTGCATTTCTTTAAATCAAAGTAAATATATTAACTTGTGAAGATTCCTTTAATCCTGTGGAGAGAATTAATACAAGTTAAACACTTCCAATGCTGGAAAATTCTGCCTGGATTAAAAGTAGTGCAGACCTTTGTTTGAGAGATTCTTTAGGAAACTCGATACTTTGATGTACTTTGCAGACGGCTGGTAACGAGGTCGTATTGTCACTGATCTTGTTGTATGCCTGGTGGATGCACTAGTGGGCTCCACTGTGGGACCGAGATTAAGAGCAAAATTTAACTTGTTTCCAGTGACAACAACAAGCCGTTTCGTGTTAAACCACCCACCTTCAATGATGCGGTTTGAACGCACAATACGACCAACGCCAACTGTGTCAGACTCAAACTTGTATGCTGAGAAGAGGGTATGTAATGCAGCCACAGTGTATGTGCACTGCAGCGTGACCCTGGAATACAAGTTACAATTTAGTAGTTTGAAGGGTGAAAACAAAAAGTTGTTGTGACTATCCATACCTGTTACTACTGCTCAGATTTTCAGGATTTCTCACAGAGCTGAAGATGATCTCATTTTTATAGGTCACAGAGTCCCTGCCCAGCTGGAGACAACCAGAAGCATTTTAATATAGGGTACAAATGATACATAAAACATTTTATTTGTGCACTACCATGATTATAGCTCCACAGCCATTAACAGCAAAAGAAAAGAGGGCACTGGTGCCATCTGCATCTTTAGGCCGACAGGATTTGTCCCTGAGGCTGGTTTCTGCTGGGCTCCCTCCACTTGGGACCGGCAGAGACAAGTTGGCCACCATGGTCACCCTTCCATCAGTCGAACACACTGCACAGACAGAAAGTTTCAACATGAGCAGCAACTCTGAAACCATCTGCAATAATAAAGACTGGATGCACTTACTAATGAATTCAGGCGGATTGAACAGACAGGTCTTCACAGTGGACGCCTGGACTTCTGACGTTTCACGAACTCTCACAAGGATCTCAAAAGTTCCTGAGAATCCCTTCAAAGTGACGTTCTACAAAAACACATTTAGTCCTACAGTTAAAGAGACTTCGAGTTTAAGGACAAACTGTCAAAAGCATTTCCCTCATCTACCTGGTATTTATACCCATTAGTGAATAGCGGCACATGAAGCCGCAGACTCTGGCTGTCATTACTCATGATGTAGCCGCGCCGATTTGCCAGATCGGAGGTTAGCACATCCGAGCCGATGGTAAACTCCCAAAAGTAATCAAAAGGGCGATGGTCCAGCTTAAAGTTTATGCTGGACTCAGAGCAGTTGGCGTCAAAGGCTGGAGGTGCTGTTGGATACAGGATTATTTAATAAGACTTCATGCTTGAGCCAAAGACTAAATGCAGGTTTAAGACTTACAGACACGAGTTAGTGCCGTGACTGTTGTTTGATGGTAATAAGGCTCATTTCCAGGCTGAACAGCCAGTGTGTAGTTGACATCCAGGATGTGCTGCATTGCCACAGCTTTTCTGGAGAACTAAGGAAACAATTTAAGAACCAGTATGAAATATGAAGATGCCACTGGGGGGGGAAATCCCAGAGATTACCTGCAGTTTGACAACAGGATCATCAAAAAGCACGGTCAGTGTATATCCATGGGTGCCATTGGGGTGGAGAACTTCAGTGACGTTGTAGGTGCTCGTATTTGTAAGTGGCAGTGTAAATTCTTGTCCATTCAGTTGGAAAGAAACTAAAACCACATCCTCAGGGACACCGCCGAGATAGATGGTGAACACACGGTCTCTTAGAATAGTTTCTGAAACAAAAATCTGTCAGATTATCACCACAGCAATCTGATGCAGTGCTTTAGATACACTTACGGTTTTCTGTGAAAATGTGGCATGGCAGCAGGGGAGTGACTATAATCCTGTTAAAACGAAGCCTAGCCGCAATCTCAGCCTCGTCAACTGAGATCTGTTCCAAGTAGAGACGAAAAACGTAGTATTCGTAGAGGTCTTGAGACACAAAGCTCTGCAAGAGATTCAGGAATAAGTATTTCATCCTTAACATGAGTGCACAACCCAAAAGCGCCGCTGGGATTTGAAGATGTGCCGATTCCATGTCGACAGCTCTCCCACCGTCTCACCTTTCTGTATCCTCCTTCAGCTTTGTAAGGGATGCTGACTTGCAACGTGGTGTTCAACTTCTCCACGGTGTAGCCCCTCTCCTCCGCAACTTTCTTCTTCACAAGTTCCCCGTTGACTCCAATGCTAACCTCTGTCTCGTTTAAGGGAGAGACCAGGCTGTGGAGCAGCTCAGAAGTCTCCCACATCATATAGCCACCGTCATATGACCCATTATCTGTGGAAACGCCATTATTATAGTTTTCTTATGATTATTTGAGTTATTGAAAAAAAATTTATACTGACGCATGGAGCAAGCAGCCAACAGGTCGATCACGAGGACAACCCAGCTTTGCCTCGAGAACAGGACTGCATGGACCACCTCTACTGGAACGCCATTCGCCTGAAAAAAGAAACCAAAAAATGGGCAATTTTACATAAGCCGTGAATAAGATAATCTTTATAGTTTCTCATCCCTTTACCTCAGTGCTGAAAGAATGGGGTTGCTCATATGGAGTCCGAAACACAAGCCTCTCATCTTTGAGAGCAAACACATAGCCCAGTTTCCGAGCTTCAGAGAGGTTCATGGGCAGAAACTGATCCTCCGCCCTTTGAAACATCACCTTCCAATCTGAATAAAGGGCCTAAGAAAAAAACAAAAAAAAAAACAAAACAAAGCAGTATTTCAAGAAGTCTACCCAATTTACTCATTTTAACTACGCATTAAGTTCAAGGTGAAACGTACAGGTTTAAAAGCCGAATCTCCCTTATCCTCAGACGGACAAGTCGCTTCACTCCTCACCGACACCTGCAGAAAATCCAAGATTATAAAACATCCCGAAGGGTTCCCTGGATAAACTGCTACAGCGTGAATCCAAGCTTACTTCCATGTAGTTGACCTCACAGGTAACCTCCCGGGGAGACCACGGGAGGGACAGGGCGCAGGTCTTGTTCAGCGCATACGTGGCCTGCTTCGCGCCACGTGTTACAATCAGGTTGAAATTGAACGTGAACACGTCATCGGCCTATATAAGCACATGGGAACACCACGTTGCAATACATAGAGAACAGACAACACTTTATGTACACTAATTAAGTCTGTTGATATTAGTGCTGGGGCATACTGCATCATTAGTATGGCAGCTGAAGTAAGAGGCTCTGAGCTCCACGTGGCCAAGAACTGGGAGAAGACTGATGGTGTATCCACACTCTGCCGCGTACTCCTCGGTGATGGCGTGTACCCCTGTGCTGTCTGAGCGACAAGCCAGACGTTAGTGAGATTTAATTTGCACCAGGAAGGAGTTACAGCCAGTTAGAGACTCACCGACAGCCTCAAAGCGAGGTTCATCCCCAGCGAAGGAGAGACCAACAGCTATCATGAAGTAACGCTCACGACACTCCATTTGAACAACTCCTGTACGATTAGAGCGTTTAGAGATGGCTTTTCTAAAACAGCTACTCTTATAAGAAGAAAACATTTAAAGCTCACCACTGGGAACATCATGTGTTGAAGCTGTCCACAGAGACAGGAGTAAGAGCACTCTGTAAGATAAGAGGGATTAAGTCTCATTGAAGAAAGCTGCTCCAGGAGCAACTCATAACAAACTGGTGTGGAAAACACCTTACCCAAAGTCAAAACAAAAGCCCATAGCCACTGACGTGTTGGTAGTGTCTAAAACTAGCCTGACTGCTAGCAAACTACACCTGCTAACCAACACAAGTTCAACTGTTGCTTTGCATATCCTGGCCACACTGGACCATGCAGTGCTGAAACCTAACCAGCTTTTATTACCACACCAGCCGGGCAGCCACCATGTGTAGCCTGTTAGAAATCAAACCATCTTTCAATCAGCGGACCAGTTTCATGGCACCACAGGTGTTACCAATAGCAATACCAGCAGTCCCCTGTTTGTGACCATTCTGATGCAAAGCTACATAATATGGGAGCTTTTTTTTTTTATCATCCATTTATCAGAGTTTCAGGTTATCAACTTATTTTCTTAACTGTTTGAGTTAGTAAGTCAAATTTTTGATTTGTGGATGATTTTTAGTGGCAGAAACATCCACATGTCATTTATGCTTAAAAAGAAGAATTAAACTACGCGTTCATGTCACCAATTCCCATTTTATTTCAAAAACAGACTTTGGGAACATATTAATATTGATACGATTGATGTATGTGAGAACTGATATGCTTGGATGGTCATCTTAACCACATAGGTCAGGCTGAGAGTACAGAAGCTCTACCCACAAATATTCTGTTTGTGAGTTAGAGCCAATCCAAAGAACGCTAGCTTAAATGGTTTGAAGATGAACAACAGCTTGTACTTTAATGCTTTGGGAAGAAATTGACACTCCATTTCTTCAATAAAATGTAAGCTTCCATCAACAAAGTTTATTCATTTAGTTTTTCATATTTGGCTGTTACATGCTTTGCAAAGAAAAACAATAAATCAAAGACAATACTTTACTATGAAAAAAAGACAAAAAACATTTCTTATTAAAAGGTCCAGGAAGGAGGACTTTTGCCCGCAAAGCGTCAGCAGTAGCAGAATAGTGTCCAAGCATCCAAGTGATCCACGCTAAAACTCCAAAGAATCTTTGCTTTCAAGCATGCCGTTCCTCAAAAGTCAGTCCTCGTTTTCTTTCACCTGGATCGCAGTGAACTTTTTTACAGGAGTTTCACAAATCATAAACATCAAATGAAAATGATTTTAAAGGGGATCTATTACACTTTTCATTTCTGACCCCAGGACATTTGATTTTCACTAAAAAAAAGGGTATACTTTTATGTAAACGAGGTCTGGTTAGCCCTAAATTGCAAAATGAAGGGGACATTTTGTGGTAATGTGTTGGTCTTAAGTAAAACTAAAAGTGTAACACAGAATTGATTGACAATCTACAATATGAACTTTTAGAAAACACTTTTAAAAAATGAGGTGGGGTCATTTTTTTAATCCCTGAGCACAACAGGTGTATGGAAATCGGGAGGACAGTATGAGCCAGAGATTATAATTATGGAATGATTACATGCAAATTGGTGTATAAACACTTGGTGAGCGACAAAGAAACACTCAGTGCATCATGGGAAGGCCCCAGCAGCCTAGCAATACTGTGGCATAACTAAGGGAGGATTCTGGATCACCCGATGAGAACAGGTCCCGATATGACATTTGGGCCAGATGTCACATATATGCATCTTTATTCGTTATCTCAGACTCTCTATTTAATCCCAGGTGGCAGAGCTGGATGCCTGCTCTGACTCAACACCTTCCAGAAAATGTTCCTTTAAGTCAAGTCCCATCATGATTAAAGACTGAGTAATCAGACAGTCCCGTGGAGAGGACAGTCACAGAAAAGGTCACACTCTGTTTACAAAATGAGATGTGAAAATGATTCTTTGTTCATTAGTTGGCACGGTGTTTGAGCACTCCTTGATTCCAGCTGGTTGCTGAGAAGTTCTTTAAGAACTGTGATTGTTTCTTTTAAATGGCAAAAACCATGAATGAAGGGAACATGTGAGTCACGATCATTAAACCTGACTTGGTAGTAGGTTCACTGTGAATCAGTATTTAAGTATTTTTGTTACAAGTTCCTTTAAACACATCTTCATAAAGTTAAACACTCACACCAAGTTCTTGATGCTTCTTCTGATTTCCTGGAAAACTGAATGAGCGCAGTATTTATTCCTCCAAGCGGGCATCAGAATCGATCCAGCAGTACCAGAAATACTGCCTTTTGTATTGTCACACTTAACTTCCTTTTCAAAATCATTTGCCTGTGTTACCCACAATGCAACCACCGACTATGCTTTCAAAGAGTTGAGGATGTTAAGCCTAAAACTGTCATGATCCTGGGTCAGCTGACCCAGTGTTTAGTGTTTTTTTGGACATTCTAGTTTTGTTTATTTAATTCCATGAATTCCCAGGGTTCTATTATGTTTATATGGTTTCTTGTGTTCATTCTCTTAGTGTTTTTAGGCGATGTTGGTGCCAGAATGACCAACATAACTGCACTGGCTGACTGGTGACAAATGTTGGGTGAACAATGGGACACCATCTGACACCAGTGTGTGGCCAAGCAGGTGGCCACCATGAGGAGGAGGTGCTGCTTAACCCACAAATGGATTTTCATTAGAAATGTGGCATCGTTTAAAGTGGAACAAAGAGGCTTTCCAACAATCTAAGATCCATTGTAAGAATAAAGAAATAATTAACCAAACACAAATTTCTTTCGTTTTCTGCTAAGTTTATTTATGAAATTATAACCCATTATGAATCAATCACCAGTTTAAAACATGAGCTTCACATAAACATTACTCGACAGCATTTACATCCTCAGTGATTACACGCCATCCGTCCCTCGAGCAAGCAAAGCAAAGCAGCCTAAATCCTGACGGTCCCTCAGCCGTGCCTTTCCTCCTCCATTGCATCCAGGGGACTTTCCAACGTTCAACATTTTACGGAGTCTTTGAAGCAGTGGTTTCCTCTGTTGCATCTTTTCACTGACACCATCTTAATTTAGTCTTTTTCTGACAGTGGACTCATAAATACAGATTTCACCAACAGGGACCAGAACCTCAAAAACGATTAGGAGCATGTGATCAGACCGGGCAGATCCCTGCTGCTACTGAAAAGAGGAGGTGAAAAACTGAGTAAGCGGGATGAAGTGTAGAGCACAGGAATGAGAACAAACACAATCACAGAGGACATGAAAGCATTTGAAGACACACAAAACAGAGGAGTGTATTTCTTTTAGGGGCAGCCCTGAAATTTCTCTTCGCGTTAGTTTTTTTAATGTTACTTAAATAGCAACTTTCTACTATAAGTGTCATTCACTGGACACTCCAGTGCATGTGTCAGGCTCAGCATCTTGCAGATAGAACCCGCTCTACCACCCGAGCCACCTGTCTAGGTCTTGAAATAACCTTTTGTAGCCTTTTCCAGCTTTGTGCGCCTCTATAATGTTGTGATTGCACTAAACCAGCTGAGAAGACTAGACTTTCTACCACCGTCACTTCTAATCTCCTTCACCGGACCACCTGACTCTGAGTAACTTCTGTAGAAGTCACCTCAGAGGTTAATTTACTTTTTTTGCACTGTGAAGGATTGCCCAGGTCCGTCAGTGCGTGCACAAAACTGTTTGAGTGTTATCAGTTTAGCCCGTTGTGTGTCGTTACTGTGATGTCAGTGATGACCGGGTCACGTTTCACGAGTAATCGATGCAAATTCCTGCCGTCTGGAAACGTTTCTCTCGCAGCCGTAAACGCCCGCTAATCCCTTCCCAGACTAAAGGCGACAGCACTCGAACGTGGAAAACTCAGTTCGTCTCCTTGTTGAACGAAGCACTTATGTTCTTATTTATGCGCAAAACAAAACACTTACATCAAGTGTTTTGTTTGCGAGTTGACATTTAGATGTTAACTCCTCTTCTCCTTTATTTCCCATTAAATCAAAGTGACGATGGCGTGAAGGGTGGGGGAGCGTCGGACGGGTTAGCTGTGTCCAGGCAGCCTGGTTAACATTTGAGTCACACTGTGTTATTAGCAGCACTGAACGGTGTCCGGACCTCATGCTGCGCTCCAGACCCCTGCAAAGCTGCTGTGGCTAATTACGAGTGGCAGAAGTTACCTCAAAAATCACAGTTTTTTGGATTTAATGCATCTCATTTAAAGTTAATGCAGCATGAGTGGCGACCGGCCTGAAAACCACCCGTGACGTTTTGTTGGATATGTTTGGGAGGTGGTTTGTCCACACCATCATGCCCAGTGATGACCTTATCCTGTCCAGTGACACGACTGTTCACAGCCTCTGCCACACACACACACACACCTCCTCATTGCCAATCCTCTCCACCAATCACATTCTTTTGTTGGCATGAGGATGAGGAGGATTTGAAGATGAAGTTGCCTATTTATCAGCTCAGCTCATCATGACATCCTTCAGCTCTTGCACCTCCTACATCCTGATTGGTTCGGATTTCTTATAGTTTTGGGATTTTTGCAGCGCTGCACAACTCCAGCGTTGAAAACAGAGTCAGGGAACGTAACGGCCGTGTTGCTCTGTCTGCAGTTTGAGGTGGAGATGCTTCGGTCTCAGGTGCTTCTCGTGGCTCTGGGTTTGTCTGTGCTGCTGGTGCGGGTGAGCACAGCTCCATACAGCGACATGCTGACAGAAACACTGCGAGCAGACCTCACAAATGACAAGGTGAGTAAATACTGCATCAGGAGCTAAAATATATAAACAATTTTGTACTGAAGCAGGTGTTTGAACTTCCATGCAGTGCCTGAGGAACCCCCCTCCCCCCATTTCTGTCCTCTTTTAGGATCTGACTCACTGGCTCTTGCTGAAATTCATGGCTGAACTGATGGCGGCGAGAGGAGATGAGATGCCACGAGGCAGGGAGGAGGTGACGAGGCGACACCTCTCTCTGTCCCAAAGAGAGCGCAAAGCAGGCTGCCGCAACTTCTTCTGGAAGACTTTCACATCCTGTTAACAGCAGGAGTATCTTTTGTTTTTAAAAACGAATCAGCTGACGCATGTTTGCTCTCTTTGTAGTAACCGGATTATTTACCGTAATATGATTGTATGTTTCAAGACCGGCAGGTACACACACGTCTGAAATAAATTTTCTGATTTTAAATCCTGACTTCTTGCTTTTCTGTGTGGTACCGATTCTGTCTACATCAAACCCGAGCCTTACTGGATCCTACATTTCCCACAAAGCGAGTCAACATCATCTTTTGTAATGTGTTTTTTGTTTGTTTGTTTTTTACTTTTGAACATCGTGCAGCGGATAGCATTAAAAGGACATCATGCACATATAAAGTTACTTTTTTGATAAAGCCAAGTGACCGGCTCAGCTTGCAATGTAAAAGCATTATATAAATCACAGATAACACTGATTGCAAATGTAACAAATACCTGGGCAGCACCGTGATGCATTAGTCTCCTGCAGGAAGAAAAAGGTTCTGGATCTGAAACCTGTGCAGATCCAGAACCTTGGTGATTTAAAGTGGCTCTCGTTATTAGCCTGGTGACAGGGGGTGTGGCCAGCATGAGAGCTGAACAGCATCAAACACATGAAATTCACTGAACTGCATGTTAAATGTGCAGTCCTAGTTGTATACGGGTAAAAAAGAGGTACTGCCTGCACATGCAAAGCACCGCGCAGCTGCATTTGGGGCAACATGTAACGCTGCGGTCATTTAGTTTTACCTGAAAAGAAGATGTTATAAATTTTACTTCCATATATGTAAAACCACATATATCCAGAGTAAAACCTCTATAAATAAAATTCTGCTGCAGGCGTCTCAAATCCAAATGATAACCAAATCAGGTAACTCTGAAAAATTCAAGTGGCTATTTGCTTGGAACAAATGCATTAATTTTGTTGCCTATGCCCACTTTTCATTCCTCAGCCAAGCTTGTGAATGTGTTAACTCGAGAATGAAAAGACGTAGGAGCTTTAAACTGAGACCAACTGTGCGTCTACTGGAAATCTCAGATGAGTTTGAATCTCTGTGACCTCAAGGTCAAGGGTCAACTTGTCTGAAAATCCTGTGAATGAGATAACTCGAGAAGTCGCTGAGGCTGAGGGGTAGCACTGAGAGTTGCTGGTGTTTTAAAAGATTGTTTCAGTTATCTGCAGCACTTGATTGTGTTTTTTAAAAAAGCGAGAATCACCTCTTTGCTAAATTTTTCACCACTGAGCTCCAACTCAGCATTTTAAACTGAATCCACAACAAGGATCGTAATCCGTGACTGAAACTCTATGATCCGAGGAGTGTGACGCACGCTGGCGTGATTCAGTGTGTCGAGTGACTTGCGAACACTGTGTAATGTTTAAAAAAAAAAAGAAGAAAAAGAAGAAGAAGCAGATTAGCGCATCAGGAGATAAATGAAGAGACGGCGACTACTCAAGCGCTTTAAAGTGATCGTGTTGTGTCACTGAAACAAAAGCAGAATTCACAGAAACACACAAAAACCAAAACAGTTTCAAATCAGGACTGTTATGGAGCTGAATGACATCCTTGAGGTAAGGCTTTTACATTTCTAGCCCTTTAAGTTAAACACATACAAAATGCAGACGGAGAGACAAGAGGTTAAACACAATTATAACAAATACTGTTGCTCCAAAGGCTCAGAGTATGACCACTTTGCCTCCATAAGTGAAGACTTGTAATCGAAAACATCTACAACAACAAAAAAATCAATTTAAGCGGGCTAAACAAAGTCATCACCTTAAAAGGAAGGGGAACCTATTATGCTTTTCTTTATTTGTGTCATATGTGCACATAAAAAAAAACTGCCAGAGTTTAAATAGTGCATGTGCAATTACTGTGCTAAACTCTAGGTGATGACATAGAGAAGGCTTAATCATAGGTACACAAGCCACCTGCTGGTCTAACCCTTTGTTTGTGATGGGTAGCCAATCAGAAGAGAGCTGGTTTTAAAAGAAGGGGAGGACCAAAAACAGCTCGGACAGAGAAAGTAAGTTTTTGATTATTTAAAACTGAATCATGCAAAGCTGCTCTACTTGAGTTCAAAATTACAAAGTTGGTCAAAAGCACAATAGGTCCCCTTTAAATTCAACACTCATTACCCCCAACGGCGCCTTCACACCAAACGAGAAACACAAGTTTTGGTTTATGTCGCTCGCATGAATGAAAAAAACCTGTGACTCAACAGGACGAGGAGGAGCGGAGCTTCGTGAAAAACCACAAAGTCCTGCGATATCGCTCCCTTGTCTCCTCTCTGATACAAAGATCTCTGTAAGATGTTCCTGACTGTCAGCGGCACCAGGAGAGAACATACAGTCTCCAAGAGACAGCGGCTTGATTTGCTTCTAGAGTACAGCGTGAAAGCTAAAATGTTTTAGTCTTTTGACGCCGCCCGGTACAACCCTGGAACAACCCGCCTCACTGAGTAGACTCCGTTTGCAAGCGCGCTGAGCGAAACCTCTGCTTGGCGTCTGGTGTGAACGCACCGTAACAACGATAATCTGCAAGTCATCTACCCCGTTAAACAGATTATCACTTTAAAATGCTTTTTTCTTTTTTAATGTTTCCCCACATGGCACGTTAAACAAACTCTTTACAAGAGGCTTCGAGCTTTTGCAGACCGGGATGCCTCGTAAGTGAGCCACACCCTGTTTTCCTTTAGACAAAGTGAGTCTGACTTCATTGCACCGTCATTTTCAATGTAACAAGTCAAGTATCAAACAAAAAAGTATCAAACAAAGATTGTGTTTCGTAGACATTCACAAATGGCAAAAAAAAAAGTCTTGTTACAAGTTATGACTAAGCGACTAGTAACATGATGCTGTAATGCTGAGAAGCGTGAGAAAGAATCTGTCCTAACAAATCTCATTCTAGCATTTAAGAAAAATATGCTATTGGCGGTCAAACTGCTACACATTCTTTTCGTCTACATTTCCTTCTCTATCAGGCTACGCCACCGCACCGCACTACAGGCTACACACGTTCCAAAACAACCTGCAGCAGACTCATTCAAACCCACCTGTTATGTACAGTCACAGTTCTTTTTTATGTGCTTTTAATATGCATTTCGATGTGAAACGCTGCCTACTCTCTAGCCTCGTTCACACAAACCATAATCCTGATTATCACGCGTGTCCCTTATCTGGAAAAAAAAAATCCTTATTTTCAGGTTGAAATCTGTAACATCCATGTGGGCTTTCATTGTCTTTGAAAGTAGTAAAAATCAAATAAAAAGAAATGTGCAAGGAATACATGGGCAGTACCGGAGCGGATGAATGATCAAGTGGAGCCCAAGCTGCCTGCAGGTCAGGCCACAGTCGTACAAACGCTGAGCTAAACGTTACAAACGGCGTACCAAAGAGTAAAGTAAATGAAGCGGGAGGAGCCGAACACTAGTGAGGAGGAAATCAAAGTAACCTTTTTCTACCGACACTGCGAGTGAACAAGCTGCTATCAATAATGCGCCGTCGGTCCGTGGATATGTGAGGCCGGGAGCGAGGAGGTTCGGGTAGAGATTCGTTAGCAGTCGGTGGAGATTTTGGCCGAGAGGTCCTGGATGCGGCGCGCGCTGCAGCTCTTGCACAGGATGTGGCCATCCAGCGGGTAACAGCCTCGTCCGTCGCCTTCAGACGACAGCAGGAGACCACATTCCTGACAAAAAGGAGGCACTCTGGTCACTTCAGACAAATGCTCACAAGGGCTCAAAGCGAGAATACTTGGAAGGAAGGAAGGAAGGAAGGAAGGAAGGAAGGAAGGAAGGAAGGAGGCAACCAAACAGACTTATTTGGGAATGTGAAAAAAAAAACGGGTTAATTGTTAAATTAACGCCTGTGAGGCACAAGCAGTTTAGTTGTGTTTAACAGCAAAGAGAAATAAATGCTCAGGGAGGTTAGGTCACCCTAGTTTTGTGCTTTGAACTCATCGTTGACTATGTTGCACTTCGCACTTTGATCAGCGAGCCACATTTAAATACAAATTTAGATTTCTGTCATTGATGTCAACACACTGAGCTATTTCCACCTAATCCTGCAGCGTAGAGATAAACACCTCGCTGTTGTTTATTAACTACTTTATTCTCACAAGAGAGTTCACTGTGTTATCTTGCTTGTAATTACATGAAATGTTTCATGTACACATAAATGCCTGTTATTCTAAAAAAAAGAAAACAAAGGGAAACCCTAATTCATGAAGCTTTACCTCGATATATGACAAGAGATCTGCTTGACTGGGAAAGCTCACCTCACAAACGTAACAATTAACATGGAAGCTGCGGTCCAGGGCTACAATCCTGACGGTCTCCTCCTGCCCCGGCTCGGGCATGATGGGCTCCCCGCACACCGAGCAGCGCGGTGCGTACTTCCTGTGAGACACAACAAGCATCAAAGCTCAGAGTTAGTTTAAGCACTTCTGTCTGGGCCTCAGTGCAGAGTCGCAGCCTGCAAACGCTGTTTAGCTCACGCAGTTCAGCCATTACCTGTGAAAGTCCTCTATGCAGTGTATCTGAGACGTGGCGTCCACTGTGAAGGGCACGCCGTCCAAACAGCAGTTACAAATGACACACGTGAAGCAGCGAGGGTGGTAGGCTTTCCCCATGGCTCGCAGGATGCGGTCCAGAATGGGTTTGGAGCACTTTGAGCAGCGCTCTAGTGTGCTCTTAAGAAAAACAGATGGAAATAAGAGCAAGCGTGTGAGAGGACCACTGAAAGACGAGGGAGAGCAAATCTCTCTGGTTTCAGGAAATACGAAAACAACTCATTCACGTACGATGTAACAGCTCTCGCAGTAACTCTTCTTGTCGAGAGCGTAGAAAGGTTGCCCTCGTAGACGTGCGTGGCAGGTGATACACGTGAAACACTCCACGTGGAAAACCTGCTCCATGGCGATGCAGCCGCTGCCATCGCCGACCACGTTGTCGCCGCAGCGGGCGCAGCGCCCTGATGGTCGGCACGGAAACAGACAAGAAAAAAGGCATTAAGCTGAGCTTTCCCCTTGAACTATTTTTAGATTTATTCCTCTGATGTGCCACTAGTAACAACTGGTACCAAAATAGTCCTCAGCAGGGGGATGGTTCATATCATACACCAGCTTCTTGGTGAGCCGATCCAGCTCTTCCTCAGGCCTGGTTGTTGCTGCCCCCTGCTGGAGGAAAGAGGACATATAAATCACACAAAGTTTATTTGATTTTTCAGAAAACCTGCAGTACAAATCAAATTTGTGTTTGTTGTATAAAACAAATATCAGTTATATTTTATCTGAATGTGGTAGACAAAGTCAGCTTTCCACGACTTCTTCATTCCTCACTTTTAATTCTTATGACGGTTTATTTGCCTTCCTACCTTGCTCGACTGATAACAGGAACCCTGTGCAGCTCCCGACCCGCTCTGATTATTTTCCATCGCTCTCTTAGACATTGGAAGCTGGTTAACTCTTCCTCCAGACCCTGAGCCGCTGCCCTTATACCCTCCCTCAGAGTGCATCTCCTGAACCTGCGAGCCAGGATGTGAAGGGTACCAGCCTTGGGGAGCGCTTTGAGTCTGGGGCGGGGGTCGTGACACGTGCTGGCGAGGAGGTGGCGGAGTGTACGCCTGCTCAGCCTGCCTCCCCGTCTGAGAGTAGGTGACTGGCTGTGCTGTCTTGACCTGGACGCTGAACCTGGGCCCTGTAGGAGTGGATGCCGTGGTGTAGGAGGCTGGGACAGGCTGAGGGTAAGGTTTAGGGGTAGAAGTGGTGTAGTAGTCCTGCTGGTGGGAGGTGGAGTACTGAGGTGTCTGGTGCTCATTGGGGTAGGGAGGTGCTGGGTGGTATTGGCTTTGGGGATGAGGGTTGTAGCTCATGGATGGGCGACCCTGAGGAGGAGCAGCGCTCTGGTGTGCAGGCTTGTAGTGATCCGCTGAGAGGTATTTGTTGTAAGGCACGTTGTCATAGAGCTGTGGGGAGGCAGATCATTAAAAAAACCCAAAACAAAACAGGCAAATAAAGAGATTATTTATTGTTTAATTTATCAACTAAATACATGTTAATCATTTCGACTTTCCATACTTGAGTGCTTGAGTCCTGTGGGTGGCTATCCAGATCAGCCAACATACTGGTGAGGGAGTCGATTTCGGCATCAATTTTGGAGTGATAATTGGCTGGCTTCTCTGGGCCACGATGCTAACATCAGAACAGCGTAAGAAACACGTCAGCTGGTTCTGAAACCCTTCAAATCTTTAGTTTCTTGTAGGCAAAGCAACTGACATGACCACTCACCATCATCTCGTAGCTGTCCATGTGAGGGCTCCAGCTGCGGTCTTCTTTAGGGGCGTGTGGAGAAGGGTAATAGTGATCACCAGATGAATGATGCACGGGTCCACCTAATGTTTTAGAGAACAAATACTGGAAATTAATCCAAAGACGTGTTTTAACGACAATTTTTTTAAAAGCACAACATCACAAAGCGGATCTTCACCAAAAAGATTCACCCTGACATTCATGCACTGCATTGCTGGTTGTTGAAAGACTCCTTCTACCCACATCGGCCACGAGAGATCTTTCAGTCATGATTCTAATATGAGTAAGAAATGCGTCCTGAATCTGTTTCCAATTAAACAAAAAATCAAAGAAGTGAAGAGTCAGTATTCCAGCATAGCCAGACCATATTTGGTTCTAGTAGACTTTTAGTCATTTCTAAATATTCTCATTGTCTTACCCCCGAAATACACCAGTGAGTCAGAGGCGTCCCCAAAGTGGATCTCTGCTCTGTGTCACTTAACAATACCACTGTTTCCATTCTTTAAATGGAAACAAAAGATACATGGAGGAGTCACCTCAAGGCACTTCACTCTTTAAGGTAAAACCCCAACAATCAAACCCCTAATGGGCAAGCAACTGGCGACAGTGGGAAGGAAAAACTCCCCTTTAACAGGAAGCAACCTGAAACTCTTGTCAGAACGTAGCTCAGGGAGGAACGGCCATCTTCTGCAATCGTTCGGCGAAGGAGAAGAAAAAAAAAGGAGATCACTGGTAGAAAGAAGTCAGACGCAGGAACAGGACAAAGAATTTGGTCAGTTTTCAAATTAAAAGACCTTGCTTCGACCACAATCTCCACTTCTAAAACGCTCCTGATGTCATGTGACACCGTGTAAAAAGGATAGAGGTAAACGGGGTCACAGCCACACACTCGGTGTATTTCAGAGGTCAGCAGGGACTTTTGCTAATTTAAAAAGCAATTTTTTGACATTTAATACTAAAAAGACTTCAGCAAATACTAACTTTGTTTGTGAATCTAAGACTGCTGGAGGCTTCCCAAATAAAACTGCTATGGGAACGATCATTATTCAGCCCTAAAACCTGCACATCAGTAGCAGAGGATGGATATCATGCAGAGTTTATAGTGTTTTATGATTCTCCTTCCTCTTGATTGCAACATAAAAACATCAATGAGTTGAGCTTCAGGTGCTCACAGTGATGCTTTCAAGATGATACAGCATGTGCCGAGTAGCCTTCTTACCTGTGGGCCCAGTTGCCATGTACCTGTTGGCCATCCCTCCTCCTCCTCCTCCTCCATTCTGATCGTAAGGACTATATTTTGGTCTGAAATCGGGCGTGCCCTTCTTCATTGGGGCTCGATAGATTGCTCCACCAGCAGAGTGGGACATCTGCGGGGCGGCTCGCTCTGGGCTGTCCAGAGTCCTCGGTGGCAGCCAGGTGGGACCGGACATGGCAGGTGTCTGAGGTGTTGCAAACATTTATGTCACATTTTTCTGTATATATAAAAGTTTAATATTTCAATATAATCGATACATGCTTTTAATCTGTAACAATAATATAAGATTTACTTTAACCTCCTGATATTTTTTTTATGCTTTTATGCTTAATTTGTATATTTGAGCTCAGCTGTGGCGATTTTGTGCATTTATGCCAGAGGTAACCAATGGAAACTAAGGGATGCTTTAGACTTAGTTTCCTATGGCAACGGGCACACACGAATTGAACAATGGGCTTCTGGTTGAAGAGCAGGAAGAGAGAAGCTGGCCTGCAGGGCTCGGGGATTTCCAGCAGGATCGCACATGCCTGTAAACATGTGCGGGTGTGTTTTTGTGCGTTTCAAGCCGCAAACGGCGACGGAAAAAGACCACCAGCACACCCGTTCACACACACACACACAGATGTACAGAGGCATAAACAGGTGCAAATCTGCAGCTACCCCTCGTCTGCTTATCCCCCACAATAGTTATTGTCTTTTCATGTTTACACACCAGTATCATTTATTTCCAAATGAAGCTGGGACAAAAACGTGACAGGAAATGTTGTACCGTGATATGTATCTGTATACACGCAAACACCTGGCTCAGAACAATATACTATGTATTCTCAGGACAAGCTCACAGCTGAGCTGAAAAAGTGCTGAGTTGCACCTGAGGGGCGTAAAGCCGCTCCTGTTACATAAGAAAAAACAAAACGAAACATCTGACATGTTTTTACTGTCATCTGTATTGTGTGTTTTTGAGCAAATACAATATGACTGTAATACCACAGAGGTCAGACAGATTTCAGGCCATCACTTTGGTGTGGGCTTTTTCATCATTTTACAGACTACAAATATAGCTGACTCATCAAACTCTACGGACAACATGAACCAAGAGCCAGCACATATCATTGCAAGCTACAGACGCAAAGCTAAAACGGACTGAAAGGCACAGATAGTCACATCTACGTACTGTCAGAGTGGAGAAATTAAAAGCCCACTCAGACTGATTATATGTGGGTCGTGTGGCCATCATAAGAGGATTATACTGACGGATGAGAAGATGAGGTAGTCACACAGAAAAACAATTTCCAAACACTAGGTTTAAGCTTTTTTTTCTCCCTTTTACCTTAATTATATTAAGATTTGGGGTCATTTGCTTTTTGGTAGTTATCAATAAACCACGCAATGTCAGGATAGACTTTAAGTGATAACACACACTGACCACGTGGAAAAAAAGAGTAACCCAACACCTCCACTGTCGACCCAATTTAACACCCCCTGTCTGAATCCGGATGAGCACACACTCAAATCCCAGGATCCAGGCCAGGAAATTAATCTCATCTGTTATATCACTGAGAATTTAGACCCTGTTGTTACCTCTTCATGTGGAGTGAAACGCAAAGCTAAGTGTGTGAGCTGAGCCGTGCGGCAACCCGTGAAATGTCAAAGTTGATGCTGACTGCAGCAAGAAGCGTGAAGGAAACGGGAACAGAGGCACAGGACATCCGGGATTTTTGGAAAATCGAAATGAAATGCAGAGGAAGCACTTTAGTAACACACAATATTAAAAGAATAACATATTAAATTATAGAAAAGCCAGCTTATTTGTATCTTTCTGCGTTTAATCCCAGTCTAATTTTAGTCACAGCCCGTTATCAGTAACATTTACGCTTTTATTTTGAAGCTCGCTGCTCTGTTTGCTTTAACTCATCTGACACAGTGTCGCCCGAAAAGGTGACGATCTGTGCTGCTTAAACGGAGTAAGAGGAAGACTGAATTCATACCGGGAAAACGTTTTTATATATACGTATATATTTTATTGTTAACAACACAACCCGTACCGTGCTAAATAACACGAACAGCATCAGATCGTCTCTTACCTTTCACAGTACCGTTACAGAGATCCTCCTCTCTCCTTCGGTCTCATCTACAAATCCAGAAACACAGCAAGTCAGTGAGGAAACAAGCAGGCAAATCACAGACACGAGCGACCTGCTCGTCCAAACCTGTCCTCCGTACCCCACACATGAAAACACGCACACCATTTTAAGTGCTCCAAACCGGGGCTAGCCGGCCGTGATTAACTTTAGTAACAGCCTTGTTTACTTGTTTGCTAGCCTGTTTTGAACTCGAGCAAAGCTCGTGCCTCTCCCTCGGGCTAACTTCAGCCGAACAGGAAACAAAGCAGCCAGCACCGCGACACATACCGTGTGAAATGAGCCACACCAACACGACCTAGGCCTCCATCCAAACGCTCCCAGGCCGGGGAAAGTTGTCCCGGAGAAACTTTCTTTCCGCTTCGGCGTCGCTAACCTACTTTGTCCCGGATCCAGAGGCCTTTAGCAGCAGCAGCGGCGGCCGCAGATCCTCACTGCATTCCCACCGTGTGACGTCGTTGCTGTGCGCGTGTACGTGCGCGCGCACAGAGACGTGGGGGGTCCGTCAAGTCTACCGCCTCCCCCCCCCTCCAATATTACATAGATACCAGCCTGCTGAACTTTAAAAAAAAAATAACATGTGTAATTATACCAGTATATCTATATTCGATTAAGTCTGAGACCACCGCTGAGCTCTAGTCTGCTTCCCTTTGGACTTCATCCTGTTCATCATGTGTTTACAGCACCCGAAACATTACCACGTGCTAAAACAGAGAAGCTTAGTAGATTGACTGTGGCAAAAATTACACTAATCACACTGTCTTGAAGCACGGTCAATCATCCAGCTAAAGAAAACACAGAAAGTTGGGGGAAAGTGGGTTAAAGTAAAAATGGCACAGTTAAGCAGATATTGTATTGTCATTTAGGGAACTTTGTCCTGTGCACAAAAAATAAAAAGATTCTTTGTCCCTCATAAACATGAAACAATCACTATGAAAACTGAGACATGTTATATAAAACTATATATTGTTATAAATTGAATGTTTACCAATAAAACAAAGTTCATTTGACCAGATTCTAAAAAATTTTTAAATTTGAACTCTGCACTTATGTCACAATTAGTTAAAAGCCAGAATTTGGCACATAAATATGTTTTCAGGCCATCTACCCTGATGCCCTCCCATCTTTTCTCTCTTGCTTTTATGGTTTAATAACAGAGCTTGTGCTGACAAGTTTGAGAAAAACCTGATATCTGATGTTGTTATCTCAACATGATCATGTGTATGGACCAAAGACCGTGACGTTCAGCACTCCTTCGCCTTTGTGGCGCGTGTGGGCTCGTTATTGTGCTGCAGCATGAGAACTGTCAACAGAGAGTCGGGTGAAGAGAGTAGAGTAGGGTGAAGTTGATTAAGTACTGGTGTCCAGCTCCAGACTTGAATACTTCCAGCACTATGTTTCATTTTGGGTTTATTACATTAGAGTTTCACTCTGTCTCCTGTTTATCTGCACACTTCTGTCGCTGTCACAAATGATAAACTTGGATTAATCAGTAAATGGGAACTTTTTTCCCAGGTGGCCGCTGTGCCACTGTTTGACCTTGTTCGACTCTTGATTTCCTCGTTTCATTTCACTCTTAGGCAATCTCCTTCTAGAGCAACTATTTCTGGCTTGAGCCTAGCACTTTTTAAAAATCTTTTTTGAGAAAATTCACTTGCACCGACACTGCTTCTTATCGCTTATCGCTCTCTGAAAAAAGCTTGATTTTGTTATCGATCTTCTGGTGTGCACAATAACACTTTGCAAACAAATGATCCAGTCTCAAAGTGTTTTAGAGTGTCAGTCTAGCTTCTAGTTCACGTTGAGGAAGCAGCTCTTTGACCTATGACCCTTTCACTTAGCTCTGATGCCATTTTTCCCGCCTTACTACTGATACTGAGTCCTGGGATCAGTCCCATCTGAAGGATACCACTCATGCAGATTGGACCTTTACAAAATTGTCAGTTACTAATGTCAACAAAAATACAAGAAAATGTTGTATTCTTGTATTATTCTAGGATCTTTACTTGTCTTGAGGGAACTGTTGCTGTGATTTGGCACTGTTTAAATATAATTGAACTGATTTTAAAAGACAATTATACTATTTATTCCATTGTATTGTATTTATTCTACATATGCGCTTGCTTTGATCATAACTGTTTTTACATTTCCTAAATATTCTGGGCTTATATGAATACTCAGTGTTTTCCACCACCACACAGACACACACACAGCCGTATGGAGGTCAAGTACTAGCTCTATCAAGCTTCATCAAATCATGAGATTTGGAGATTTGGGTCAGCTGCCCGTCTCCCTT
>VUQR01021373.1:5328-34884 GCA_015108515.1 Hemichromis elongatus
ACCTGAAAGAATAAAGCGCAATCATAAAACGCTGTGACACACACTGCGTGAGCCATTTTGTTTTATTTAAAAAAGAGACATGTCCTTCCTGTTTGCTAGCACTCGTGGACAGGCATCTCTTTTCAGTAACTTACGTTTCCGTGTCAGACACCAGGGACTCGTTGTTACACACATCGTTGAAGGTGTGGAGCTGATTCTGAAGAAGCACATAAACATGCACCGCAATAAGTGAAGGAATGACGCACAGTCAGTCTTTGTACAGATTAATAACTGCTCATATCTGTTATTTCACTACCTAGTGGACCTTGGGTGTAATGATCACTGTCCTTGGGATCATCAATTAAAAGGGACAACAATACAAAAATAAATAAAAAAACAAAAAAGCCTACAGTGATTACACTTTTCACTGGCCAAGTTCATTTATGAGGAAATCATGTTTTAATGAGTTGAAACATGCTTAAAACTCATATTTGACCACACTTAACAAATGACACTTTTTCTAAACAGTCTAACGTTCCTTAGGACAGCATGGATGACAGCAGTTTGTTGTTGATGCCATTTCCCTCAAACATGAGCAGACCTCGTGAAAGTTTTAGCACCTAAACAGTTTTTGTAACACCTGGACTGCATATGCTTATGTTCTTTCACCAACAGAGGGCATTTACAGATAATACGATTCATTCCTCTATTTCCCAACAAATCATTTGACATATCCGATTGCTTAAGTATTTTAGTGGAAAGTTTCATTTTGAATTAAGGTCAACAGGAAACCAAAATCAGCCAGACCTACATGAGGGTGTGAGAATGAGTTAAAGTTGCTCGGAGTCGGACTCACTGTGATTTGACTCAGACCGGCCAATCTCATCGTGAGAGTGGGTGACATGAAGTATTTGAAGGCAAGATCCAGGCTCTCCTTATCAAAGCACAGTGCACTATCCAGTGGTTCCTTCACCGTGCTCCACATCAGGTCTGCCATATTGCGTGCTGCACTTTGTCGCAGCTCCTGGTCCGACAGCTTACACAGATATCTGCAGATGCATCCGAGTGACAGATAAGGTCCTGACAAAAACTTGCATTTTACGTTTAACACGAGGTTGTACAGCGTCATCAGCACTACAAAAATAAATCACAGTACAAAAAACTGTCCCCCCTCTTCAGATCTTTGAAATTCACCAATCATTACTTCTGAGAGGAACAACAAATTACCATTAGGGTACAATTAAAAACAACCTTGTCAGCACGCCAGAGCAGAAAAAAAGATCATAAATCTTTTTCTAAAACATCCAAGTTTCCGTTTAAAGTAAAACTCTTACTTAAGGTTGGCTGTTTTGAATCATCTCGATTTTTCACACTTTGTAGGCACTTGCTATAATTTTCCAATAAACACCAGTGTTGCAGCGTTTCTGGTTTTTAGAGGTGTAACTATGAGCTCAGAGACAGTTGCTACTAAAGTGCTTTGTGTTGATTTAAATAAAAAGAAATCTTCAAATAGGATGGAAAGTTAGCACGATGTGAAAACTGTCCTAACTTTGGTTTATGGTGGAGGTTGTTTTGGTAATGTAGCTTTTGACCTTTTAATTGTCATCACGTGAAGCCACTTGCATGTTTGCATGGGTTTCTTAAAGTGGTGCTAATGAATCATATTTATAGAGGTATACAGCACTGTCTGAAAGGCAGAGCTTAAAATGTTAAACTGTTTAAACACATCTTTACCTTAGCGTGCCACCCTTTGCAAAGCTGGCTCCAATTTTTCCCTCTTTGGTATAGAAAATGTTTACCTAGTTAAAAAGCTCTATGGTTAAGTTTTTTGTTTTTTGTTTTTTTTTATACAGTAGTTACTTTCATTAGTCACTAAGCTGCTCAAACAAAAGAGGCACAACTGTAGCAGAGCATCAGTCTGCCTATATCACATGCTCAGTCCTTCCAGCACTCTGCCTCCTCTTGGGTCACGTGAAGAGACACTGACTGAAGTCTGGCAACTGTTGCTATGGCGACAGAGGCTCTTCCTAGCAACAAATGTGTGGCACTTTAATGAGAAGAGAACAGGGCGCACTGCCTGACTGAGAAACGGCGAGCTCCAATGCAGAATCAACAACATCTGGCTTCCTCGATATAAATAACAGCAAATCTGGACACTAAAGCTAATATTCAGAGCTTTGCAGATAAGATTAAAATTCTGACGGTACACAAGAATACTGCACTAAGAGTGTTAGTGACTGCCTTCATGCTAAGAAAGTGTAGCGTTCAACAACATGGCAGCTCCTTAGGCATTAAAAGGTCGTTTAACCTGCATCTGGAAGCAAGTGCAACTGCTGAGAATCAGCTGTGTGTGGCTGAGGAAGATGCTGTTTAAAGTCAAGTATTACGTGTGTAAACTCACCGTATCACATAGGTGCGGAACGGTATGATGTGTTGCATGACCGCAGGAATGTGCAACCATATTCGGATCTGTGGGCAAGATCAACTACAATATGTGAATAATTAAACATTTAAAAACAAGTATAAGATTCAGCTGAGAATCTGTCTTGGATCTTAAAGAGAAGTTCATGTTTAAAGTTGAGGGTTATAATTATTTCAGGGACATAAAGTAAAAAAAAAAAAAAGGTAGCCAGCCAAACTGAACCCACCAGACCAACAATTTCATCTTAAATTTGGTAAATTGCTAAATTTCAATTAATTATAATTTACTGCTATGACGGTATTATTATCACAGTTGTTTTAATAAACTAAATCGTATGAGAATTTGTTCTGCTAAACTGTGTTTTTTAATAAACCGCAGCGGTTTGGATTGGTAGCACTCACATTAGAGACTATGGTGATGAAGGCATGGGCGATAGGAAAGGGGAGGCTCTCTGGAGTGCCCAACTCGAAGCACTCCTTCATCAGGGAGAGCCCGTGTTTCCCGCAGAACAGGCAGACGTAGCGCAGAAGATGCAAAGGTACCTCCACATCCTGGACAAGAGTAGAGCAGGTTTACAAACGCTCATCTACTCAGAGGTTCATTTACATTATTTCCCTTTGTGTGTGTAATCTGAGGTAGCCCTGTCAACTGTGATCAAGGGCTTTTGCAACTGAAGACAAAGCTGTTCAATAAGATAAGATGACTTTTATTAGTCCCACAGGTGGGAAATTTGTAATGCATAATGATAAGTCAAAATCAGTTTAAAGAAGCATCTTCTTTTCCAAAAAATATGGGGAAAACAAAAAACAAACATCAACAACAACAACAAAAAGAAAACCATTAAAGTGCATCTTTCCCTCAATGGTTTTGTTTTTAAACTGAAGGTTCTTTTTGACTTAAAGACGACTGTGTGGTAAAAGTATACCGTTGTGTGAAACTCAGTATACTGTGAAACAGACTGAAAGTAGTGAAATAAAATAAAGCATGTCAACACTTATTTCTTGTTGGTTTGTGTTACCTTTGCTAATAAAAAACAGAAAAGCTAGTAGTTTTGAGTTTTCCAGCTTAGCATTATTTCATAAAAACCTGTTCTTCATGCCGTCTTAAACCCTCTGCTCCCCCAAACTTATTAAGAACTTTGCCATAGTGGCAAGGGGAACAAAGATAATCCAGGGACAGTGTTTCTCTCTGGGGCACTCTAACTTCATCCAGAGGAATTCACAGAAAAAGTTCCCAGCAGAGCTTTAGTTCCATGTTGACAGAACAGAGCTAACACACGTCAACACATTTACCGTGTTTACAACCCTTACAATGCTCATTTCAGAAAACAAAGAGCAGGACTTGCAACCAATGAAATCCTGTCCCCATGCATTTTATGGCGCTTAAAAATTCTCTTAATAATGAAAGCACTAGAGATGGCACAACAACTATTTTTTGTCTGATACTGATATAATAAATCTGGATATCTGCCCATACTGATATGAATCCAATATAGTCTATTTTATAATCAATAAAATGTTTTTTTTAAATGTCTTGCTCCGTTTTGTATAACAACAAAAAAACAAACAAACAAGTTGTAGAATGGACCCTTTTATACTTAAAGCTTAACAATACTAGACACCCAGAGTAGGAATGTCAGTGTAAGTCGTATCTGTCACATTTAACCTGAGACTGAATTTTGTGTAATTTCTATACAAAACAAGTATGGGGAAGAAAAAAGGTTTTCATATTTTTTTCCCCAACCACAAAACTGAAAAGGCAGCAACACTTAAGTCTATCATTGCACGGTCAGACTTGGCACCCGGGCAAACCTCCGCCTGCCCCACTCCTGCTAACAGAGGACCAGAGGCTTTGGTTTTATTTATTTTCTGCTGGGTTTTTTTTTTTTTACTTGCGTCTATTTGAAAGAAACACAAAAACGATGTAATTTTAAATGCTGGAATATGCAGAAAATAGGTTTAAATGTTAAACAAATTTCTTCCAGTTAGAGAATGTTGTATATCATTTAATTTTTGCTTGATGCATAAAGTTAAAAGATTAAAACTACAAAAACAAGTTTTAAAAAGAGACTTTTCCATTTGATTACATTTTATATGATGGATTATGCAGAAAAAGTAGAATTGGGCTAAAAGAGCTACTGCTTTATTACCTACTCAGGTTGTAAATCATGTTTTTAAAAAGTAACTAAGCAACGAAGTAACTAATTACTTTTGAAAATAAATAATCAGTGAAGTAATTACTTTTGGGGGAAGTAATCAGTAATTAGTGACTGATTACTTTTTTCAAGTAACTTGACCAACACTGATCGGTTGTTAAGCTTATTGTGGGAATGCTTTGCCAACATTCAGAGATGAACTTACACGCGTGCTTTACTCGGAGATGAAATGCCGGTTTGGCAGCGCGTAGCGAGGCTCCAGATGCTTTCAGTGTGAAGTAGCTCTAGACCGCCGACAGGTCTCGCATTTAACAGCCGCTCTATCACGTGACACATACTGCTTCGACGTGCTGCGGTCATGAGCTGGGTTACGCCATGTCGCACGTTTTGTGAGGTGCTTTTGTGATAAATATCGGATCGGATTACATGTTTTATTTTTCCCCGAAATCTGATCCAGTAATTTAGGTCAAGATCAGACTGATACTGTATATCGGATCGGTCCGTCCCTAGTAAGCACATGTACGGGAAACACAAAGAGGGCAGGAAATTTGGACAACACTCGGCTAAACAAAAATCTAAGATGCCACATTTCTTCCTACTGTGATCTATGCAGTGATGAGAAATCTGCTGCTGCTAATTTGCCAGATTACATTTAGAATAGTCACGTGAGCTGACCCTCTGCAATCTGCTTTAGGAGGAAGTAGAAAAACACTTCAGCCATTTTCTTTCAGGTACCACACATTAGACTGGAAACCTTTTATTATTCCTTTTCTGTTAAAATCATAATCGTGCCCACTCAGAACTGCTAATTCAGCCACATCAATCGAAATTCAAAAGTGAGCGGAACAAAGGTTTACCACAGTCGATGAGAATAGATGTGACAATAAAACTGACTCTTTTCACATTGTCGGGCATATACAAAGCTCTGACGTTACAGATATTCCCAAACGAATGCCTACATCTACTATCATCAGCCCATGCCGCCACCCTTCCTCTAATGCCCTGGATGCAGCACAGCTGTCAGTTTTGGAAGTAGAAGGTGTGTATGCACCTTTAATACAAGAGTTTCGGGATGGAACACAGAGAGGCACAACTGCCACAAGAACAAGACAACATAACAAGACTAAGTTCAATTTAACCCTCTGGAGGATAACAGCTTTTCCCCTCCCGTGGGAAGTTCCAATTATTTAACAGGAAAAAACTTGTAACCAATTTTTTTTTAAAAACACAATGAAAACGTTTGGTTCGGTCTCATAAGGATAAAGTGTATTTCTTACATTCATGTCACAGAAGGAGCCGAGGATGTTGCTTTCATGAGCTGATATGTCCTGGGAAAAAAAAAAAAAACAGACCAGGAAATCCCGGTGTTAGGAGACAAGTGCAAAATGAGTTTTAACCTAAAAAGACCTGCTTAGAGTTGGTTAATATAAAATACAGGTTTCATAATCACGGCTCATACTTGCTACAATTAAACTGTTTTTTTAGGGGGCTTAAGGAGAAGAGTGTGTTTTGGCACTGCCATCAGAGAAAAGACAATGCATCTGTGTTCACACCAAATACAAATACTTAAAAAAAAAACTATGCAAAACACAGCCTTCAAAGCACAACAATGTAAACTACATGAATAGCTATGGTATGACTGAATTTCCACATTTAATGTGGTGATAAAGCCAGGAGGTGTTCGCTCCATGTGTCAGCCTATAACTAAACATAGTCTGCAGTAGAGAAACGGGAAACCTTAAGCACCGTGGGTGTCAGGTGTGTTATCGGAGACTCCTCACCTCTATGGTGGGATGTGTGTTGTGTTTGTAAGCTGTGTAGAGGGGGAACTGGATCTGGAAGATCTTGGCTGCACACAGCAACAGTTTCTCCCTCTCCTCCGTGCTCCAGGAGCTGAAGGGATCTTGACTGTCCTGGTTACTGTCGATGCCACATATGGGGCCATCGTCACCACTCCTGGATTCAATGCTGGCATTCCCAGATCCAAGAACATCTACTTGACATTCAGCAGACTGGTTCTGGCCCTGATCCTGGGGCTTGCTCTGGTTTAGCTCTGGCGTATCAGCATCCTCTTCAGCAGAGTCTCTTTCCACGTTCACAGGCTCATCTTCACCAGGTGAGTGTGGCTGGGGGAGGGTGACAGGTGCAGTCTCACCTCCACTCCATTCAGACCCCACCCCCTCTGCCCCAGATACGCCTGTTTTGTGAGTGTGGTCCTCAATGCTGAAGAGTCTCTCTCTCAGGTTACTGATCTGAGCAATGACCAGATTGATGAGGGCATAGACTAGCTGGTTAAAGACCTCCAAATGCTTGTACTCCTTGAAGCAGCAGAGACATTGCCTGGATACAAAGAGCAAAGAAAAAAAAAATCAGGAAATCAGAACCTTAAGTATAGCATATTAAAAATGAACAAGTTTAGAAGTATGGGGCCTTTTGTTACATTCTTTGTGTTATTTTGTAATACATGGCCCTGTTTTAGTGCCATTGTATAAGAGGGAAAAAACAATTTAACCCAAATATTTTATTTGTTTATCTCTGTGTACCTTTGTGTCATTTTGGCAAGTTTGTAATCATTTGTGGATGCGCTAGACTTTCTTCCGTCTCTGGCTGTGTAAGTATGAAAGGGCAGGAGGAGCAGAGCAGAAAAGATAGCAAGCTCATAACAAGTCATCACACCAAACACTTAAAACCAAAGATGGACCTCCCAACTACAAAACAATGCTCTGACAGCCAGCGCTGGAGCAGAATTACTGTCTGAAGACCAAGAAAAATGCCCAACACTGAACAACAATACTGATTCGCTGGATTCTCATCTTTTATTCAACCTTTACTGAGTGAGTGTGCACCGCTACGCTCCCAGAGCTCCATAAGCATGGACTTTTGTGCTGCCGACCTCGAGTTCGATCCCCAGAAATGGGTGTTGGACTTTTGTATGATTCTTTTGACTTTTGGCTCCAGTGTTTTTTGCTTTGGATCGTTTCAGGTCCACCATCCTGGATCCCCACTGGCAGCCCTGGGTTGGTTGTTTTGGGCTTTGTCCCCCTTTTTTTTCTCTCAGAGTTCAGGACATCTAGAATCCGCCCCTTAAGGGGCCAACAGGTGCCATTTTGGGGTCCTTATACACACACACGATACGGTAATATTATTTTGCAGCACAGTACGTAGTACTCCACGAGGCTCCTGACTACGGTAGCTGTAATGCTCCGACAATCCATCAAGTGGTGCGGCTTCGTGGCTTACCAAAGTCGTACTAAAACATTTAATGACAGATTTTTTTAACACCGTGTACCACATAAAATCATTTTGAAGTCAGTAAGCACAACCAGAATTCATACATAAGGCGCACTGACGATTTTTGAGAAAATTAAAGGCTTGAGAGCACCTTAAAGTCTGACAAATACGGTAATAATGACGGCCCACTTGCATGTCTACAAAAAAGTGCTTCAGTGATGTGGAACCAAACCAGTCCCACATCACTGAAGTTGCACCATTTTTACAAACCAATTCATCCATTTCATTCAACAATTCACTTTCTCCCTTTTCATTCTCCGTCGCCACCGTGCTTTTTCCACTATGTGGGTATTATAGCAAAGGCACAGCGCATGTGCGTTTTACTCATATTCTATCGCGATATTTCTTACCATAACCTAACATTGTACCGGTATTACCATGAACGGTATAATAAGGCCCAGCCCTGCTCTCCATAGTTTTCATAGTGTTCACCGTTTTTCATAGTTTTGTTTTCGTGTTGCCACATTAAAGGCATTAAAGGCTTGTTTTTTGTTGAAACCTGTAACTTTTCTCTCAGCGTCTGCTTACAGGTTTTCAAACTCACCAGCAAACCCAGTCGTAACAGAAATCCTTCGATTAGATTCTCCTCAAACAAGCGTATTGCCTGTCACGTTACATTACATTAGGATAAAAGGAAATTTAACTTTAAATTTCTTAACAAATTTTGGAAATAAAGTATTTGTGAGGATGTGGAAGTAAACTGTATTAAAGTGAAAAGTAAAAATTCTGTATGAAGTGTAGTGAAGCATGTAGTGAAAGTATGGATTTTTCAGGAAGTCTGCTATTTTAACTAAAGAAAGACTAAAGAATTACTCAGAGTGGCACAAACTTGGTAGCATTGGATGAATGATTTTACAACTCTGGGATTTTCAGTTTAACGATTTCAATCACCAAACATAAAAAAATAGAAGCTATAGTCCTTCTTTATAAGGCACTTTTGTCATCAGCTGACCTCACCCCAGATTAGAGCGTGTTTTCAATCATAAAAGAGGAATTTTCTCTTTGGAAATTATTTTTTGGAAGACCATGCTGAATCCATGGGATTCAAACCTGCAGCAGGGATATAACTGGAGGCTGTGTAAAGAAAAACTTGAATAAAAGAAACTTTTTTCCTAGGGTATTTAAGCAAGTTGCTTAGTTTGCCATTACCTGCTGATCTTAAAAAAATTCCCAAACAGTTTCTCAAATAAAATCTTCAGTATTAAGATAGTAGTAAAAATTACTTTATCACTGGCATGGAGCCTCTCCTCTATGACACACATTTATTTACCAGCCTTGTTTCTTTATCATTTACATTATTATATATATAACAACGTTTTTCCTCAAGGGCAGTAAAAGTACACAAGTCTATGATCCACGGTGCAGGAAAAATACTATGATGAACACCAAAGACACAAAATAAAGTTGGAGATAAGGAGCATGGAAAGTGCTGTTGTGGCTTTAGGTTAAAATTGGTTTCCCCCTCCTCAAAAAAAGAAAAAAAAAATCAGAATGATGATGATTGTTTTTCTGAAGCGTAGACATGCAGGTAGCACTGACCTCTGAGTCCAGGAGCTGATGTAGCCCAGCACCCGGAGAGCATGTTCCTTCTTCAGCTGAAAGCTTCCTTCACTGCTGTCTGCATCCGATACTGAGAAGAAACGGTACAGAATACGTATCAGAGGAGCGCTAGACAACTCCCAGGCATCTACTACAATCAGAACCCAAACAATGTAGGAATTTTAAGGATGATGGCAACAGCAAAATCCAGCGATTTAAAAAAATAATTAAATATAAAAAAAAAATAAATGCGTGATATCAGCTGACATTTTATTTTTCCTGTCTGACACACAAAACAAAAACATTTTTAGCATTTATTATTGCCGTTATGAGTCATTAATGTGTGTACTATAAGAATACCGCTTTACAGTCACAACAAGCCGCAGACGCTTAACCCGATTCTTCTGTCAGCTGTCACTATCATTCACCAAAAGGAAAAGTTCTCGTATGCCATCTGATGGACAACATTTGCATCGTCATTAATAACATAGTTGAAGGATGTTTTCTCAATCTTTTCTTTACATTTTATTTAGTAATTGTTATAAATATTGATGCAAATACCAGCTAAATAGGTTATCATTGATATTTTTCCATTTGCACATTAAACACCAACACAAAGCATTTGTTGTTTTTACAGTGGTAAGGATTAACATCCCCACATCTTTAATACAATGTATGAACACACTCTTGATGGATATTCTAACATTTAAAGCAATTTGAAAAAAAATACATCAGACTATGATCTTTATCAGTTAATTACCACTGAGTATTGACATTAGCTTCAAGGGTCTTCTATCAGATTTGGAGTCCCTATTCAAAAATGTTAAACGTTGGCTCCATACTTTGACATGCTGTGTCTAAAGTTACTGTCCTGTATCCGCCTTCTTTAGTTCCAACCAGACTCGAGTACCTTCTGCTCAAATACTGACCTCCTTTGGCAGCCAAAACAGACAGAACACAAAACATGTCAACAATAAGAGTATAATAACCCATCTCAGCAGTACTCAATCAACCTGAAGTGAATTTTCTCAGGTCTGTGTATGAACAGAAACTCTTCAGAGGCTTCAGGACCAGGGGCGAGCCGGCGCTATTTCGACATGGCTGCTTTCCTTTTGCAGGGATGAGGGATTTTATTGCTTTTAAATCATGCCTGGATATAAATATAAAGCAGGAGGACACCTGCACTGTGTGATCACACTCCTCAGCTCAGCAGTGACTAACATTCACTCACGCTGGAAATGTTTTAATACCAATGTTCCAGCTGCGACACTCTAATAAATGCATTTGAACTAAAATGTATTTTTGAAAGGAAACCGGTTAAATGCAAGTGATGATGGGGGGAAAAACAAGACGTGAAGTACTTAGAAATCTAAAAAAAAACAAAGGAAATGTAAACATGTTCAACATCATGTGCAGACTTCACCAAGAGCATCTTTTGAGCATTCTATTTCAGCATTTCAGTGGTCCCTGGCTATAACACGGTTCATCTTTCACAGGGAATTTTTTTTGTGCATTTTTTTTTCTTTTTTACTGCTCATTGTGTTCTGCGTCCTAATTGTCAATGAATCTCGTGCCGTGTCTCCTGTACAGTACGCATACATAAATCTTTGATCGCTAGCTGTGTGGCTCTGAAGTGCTGTACTGTTTGTAAATTTTCTCCCAACAAACAATGTCGTCAAAACGTTTTGCACCTACAAAGGCAACCGCGGGTGTCTTTGGTTTCATTCTATATTACTGGACTTATTTTTTCCCATGAAGATTTGAACTTTGAGAGAGAGTATAAACAAGAGAGAAAAGTGTGAAAATGTTCATGCCTGTCTGAGAAAAGTGTATAAAGCGTGTAGCGAGAGGTTTACAGCCTTAATCTATATTGTAATTGTAAAAAAAGAACTACTGCGGGTTATTTTTAGATCGCAACTCCCGTGATAAACGAGGGACCACTTTAAAGTGTATTTATTACCATAGTAACATTAACATACTATTTTTTTAAATCCATCCAGAAAAACAGCACATTTCACCATCAGCTCAAAGCTGCAAGCATGATTTCTCATCTCATCACTTTGGACTACCACTGTAGTAAGCATCTGTGCAGGAAGCATCGAGGTTTTTAATGATGAGACTCTCCCACTCCACTACATCCCAAAGGTGCTCGACTGGCTTGAGGTCTGGTAATCATTTGAGTACAGTGAACTCCTCGTCATAAAGGGATGAACATAGTCGGCAACAATACTCAGCCAGGCTTTGACATTTAAACAATGCTCACTTCATACAAAAAAGCCCAAGGTGTGCTAAGAAATGATCACCAACGTCATCACATTCACTGGATATTTTCTCGTTTTTATTCCACTCTCTTGAAACCTGGTTTTACGCTACGTTCACACTGCAGGTGAAAGCGCATCAAATCCGATTTTTTTGCCCCTATGCGACCCATATCTGATCATGGCAGTGTAAACAGGACAAATACGATATTTTCAAATCCGATCTGGGTCACTTTCGTATGTGGTACTGAATCCGATACATATCCGATGTTTTAGAAAGCGACTGCTGTTTGAACGCTCGTGTTGCTGACACAAGACAGACGCCGGAGAAGACAAACGAAAAAGCATGGCGGCAGAAACTGGAGACGGAGCGAGTCAATGGACAGAAACGGAGGTTTTGGACTTGATTAGCACACGGGGAGACGATTCTATTGAAGCTAAACTTTTAGGGTCGTATCGTAACCAAGCTGTGTTCGCCATTTTTACTTCTATAAACAAAGCGCGTTGTGTGTGACGTCTTCTTTTGCACATGTGGGTCGCTTTGAGGGCCGTGAACGTTCACACTAGAGCGCGTTTGCTGTCGCATTTTATCTGTAGTGTGAACAAGCACACAGAAAAAATCAGATTTGATCAAAAAAATCAGACTTGAGCATTAAGACCTGCAGTGTGAACGTAGCCTTAGTTTGTGTGTGTGTGTGTGTGTGCGTTTTTTATTTTTTTTATCTAATAATATAATACTCATGTTCACCAATCATTTAATCTGTATCTGAGGTCAAGGTTTCACTGCTCTCCCACTGGTATACTTTCTCTTCTTGTGCAGTTCTTATGTTCTGTGTGAGACACAACACAACTAACAATTACTGTTATACCTAGAAGATAATGTTACATTAATCTTATGCAGTATCACCAGATCTCCACCCTATGACTCTGGGTATTAACAGTCCTTTCAGCACACTGCGCTCTGAGCGACTCTGAGGGCTCGAGCACAGCCTTCATTGGTAGTCACATCAATCTGTGGTTTTGAGGGCAAGAATCACTGATTATCACTGGCCCGTGTCTGGATGCCTCCGTAGCAAGGCTCTAGTCTAACTTTTTTCAGCAGATGCCTTTGCATCAAAGTAACTGAGGATCAAACACAGAAAAAAATGAAGGAGCTTTTTATAGCAGATAACCTTAAAAATATTCTGCAGCAGAACAAAAACTGAAGAAAACCATGAATCAACATATGAAGATTACCTGATGCTGCTGAAGAGAAGCAGAGCAAAGTTACAGAGGTTTGATTACAGATACAGGTAAGCGTTTGGTAAATTGGCATCATTTTAAAAAGTTTAAATGTCTTCGCTATTAAACAGCAGAAATGAGGCTCTCGTCTGAGGTCATTTTTGGAAGAAAAAAAAAAAACAGCGGCCAACAGCACTGTAAACAACCTGTATGTAATAAGCAAACAAATAATGCAGAAAAAAGAAATTTGAGATGGAAAACTGTTCTTGAAGTACACTTAGAGAGACAAAGAGCTGTGCGGGAGGTTTTTGACGTGGTGGAAGCAAAACAGTAAAAGTAAGAGCAAATTCATGACGATGTTTATCAAATGTGAAGCGTACTTTTAAGCTTCTTTTGCTGCTGGTTCAGTGCGTTTTGGTTGGAGAGTTATTAAACCTGGAGCATCAGGATCTAGCGCAAAAAAAAAAAAAAAGACGTAAACACAAAGCGCGGACCCGACGCGTCAGGATCTGTGAGCTGTTGGCTTTCAGCCCCGCCCCCCGTACGTGTCGCCGGGTGAGAAAAGCCGGCATCTCTGATGCGTCGGGTCCGCGCTCTGTGTTTACGTCTTTATGTGGAATCTGGTTACCTGCTCTCATTGGACTACGGCCTATCAGAGAGGTCCCGCCCCTGACTATCTTTGATTGGTTTAGACCACGATATGGGCAAAATGACTGGCCGCACTAGTGCAACCTATCAATTTTTTATTTTTTTTTTTGAAAAATTTGGTCGCACTCTAGAGCCCTGAGTAGTCAGTCCACTTAACACTTAAAATGCAGAAGTAAAACTTAAAGTTTGTTAACAATAACCATGAAAAATCTGATCCTTGCCATCGGCGACACAGCTGGAGCTCAAAACTATCAGCCACTGTCAACACTGAAGGCTTACTGATCTTAGTGAACAGCACAAAGTTCTATACTAAATTACAAAGCTAAACACTACAATAGAGTAAATTATATAAATTGGATCAACTGCAGCAGGCAAAACCTTCACGCATGAAATATCCATGGAACAGACTTTGATGAGATTTTAAATAGGGGTGGGTGGTATAAATGCTTTACGGTAGAAACATAAATTTGGTCAACGGTAGAGATTTTGACTATACCGCAAAAGCTGCCGATGTTGATGGTGTCATCAAGCTGCGCCTGTTTTGGTAAAAGGCATCGCAGCTACATCTGGAAATTATGCTGAGCAACAGTAATAGTGAAGAAACAAAGCATGTTTTGGAATATGAGGAAAATGAGGAAAGCCAAAAACTGCACGTACCACTGATTTACCGTATTTTTCGGACCATAAAGCACACCGGATTATAAGGCGCATTAAACACCTTATAATTTTTGCTGTTACTTTGCACTGTCCACTTTCTGCTGTAACAAAACAACTTCTACAAACAAACAAAATGACTTCTAACTCTGTTACATTGAATAAATTGTTTTCATGGAGGTCTGGATGTTAAACTTAATTGTTACACCTGGTAAAGCAGCAACGCTGATCCTTTTATTAACCCTCTGGGGTCCAGGTCCTTGGCTGTTTTTGACTACTTTTGAATGGACCTCATTATTTCACCTTTAAGAGCTGTTTATCTTGCCTTGTTTGGTATTATTCTTTTCAGCACTACCCCAAATATCTGAAATTGGAGTTGTCTTTCCATTTTGACACACTGTATTAGCACAATTGACCTAAATTCAGACATAAAATTTAAAAATCCGAGTAGAAAAAAGTGTTTTTTACTGTAAAAACCACAAAAATGTTTAACAAATCATTTTCATAACTCAAAATGGAAATAGAAATTGTACATTTCTAAAATTACACACAGGTTTTGCAAACAACAAAGTTATATGGTACTATTTAAAAATGCAGCCAAGGCCTCAGGTGTTTTTTAAAATAACCATTTAAAACTATTTACAGAACAATCAGGTGTTCTGCATCAAATAAGAAAACATAGTTTGTCCACTATAAGACAGAGGAGAACAGCATGGGAATAAACCTGCAGTTCTGACAGCAGGAGGTGTGTCACTCTTGTTTTTCACATGGATCAGTGTTTACACTGCAACCTGCCTTTGGTGGCTTTTTTTGGAGCAACTGTGACATTCACTAGTGTAACTGACACAAAACAAAACAACGACTACACTACACACTAACTATAGCCTAAACATCACAAACCTCTCATGTATCAAACCTTGCTCTCTCTCTCCCCTCCTTTCTTTTGCTCACCCGCTTTCTCTCGCCGGTGTCACTCCTAAAACTTTCCCCTCTTCCCAGCCAAATGTCACAAGTTGCCAGATCATTTTTGATTGGTTGACATCGTACATTTTTCCACTATTAGGGAAAGACTGTTTTATTCTTTTTCTTTTTTTCCACTTGCAATTGGAGAGCGTTTGCTAGTGCTGTCCTTAGAAATCACTGTTTTTACCGATTCTTCCCGCTGTAAACACCGTAGTTTTATTCAGAAACAACATTGCGTGTATTTTTTTTTTATTTTAACTCTGGTTTACATGGCCTATTAACTACATTTAAAACCTGGTATGTGGTTTAAAATCCGCATTTTCAAGCCAAGTTGAAACGGAGAGTCTGGGTTGCTGCATCTTGTTGCTGGTCATGTGATTTTGACGTGCGGGCGTGCCCCTCGACATGCCGGGGGTTAAAGAATATAGTTTTTGATAAAATTAAAGGATTTTAAGCGGAAAATATGGCATATATACCGTGATATATATCGTTACTCTACATGCATCAAATTATACCACGATCTGGATTTTAGGCCATATTGCCCAGCCCTAATTTTAAAGTAATTATCAGAAAATTGTGAACCCTGAAGAGTTTTTATTATTATTATTATTATTATTGCAAAGAATAATCAACAAACCTCTTGTTATCATAAGGTTATGGATTTAATTCTTAATATCCCTCCTCTTACTAGTATTAAACCGTAAGAGACACATGAACATTTTCTTAACTTTCTTTGTTGACAAAATTTCCTGTCCCAGTCTCACTGATGTACTTCCATCTTTCCTTTTTAAAAGCTCTGAGAAACTACTGGACCAAATATTAAAACGGATATTAACACCAGTCTCACTTCTAGAATTGTGCCTGCTCATTTTAAAAAAGATGTGGTGCAACCTCTCATTATACCAAACAAATGTGGATGCTTCGGTTGTCTTTATTTTTAGACCTACTCAAAAAGCGTCTGAAGTTTTAGAGAAAGCCATACCTTTAATAGATTCAACTCCCCTAAACCACTACTAGATCGTCTAAAAGATATCAAAGCACGATGGCTTTACTGTTTTTCTGGCTTTTAATAATATGATATGTTCTTAACTTCTATTTATCATTGATTTGTATCATTTTATTAATTAAACCTATAAATAAAATTGGATTGAAGAAAAACAAAGAGAGAAAAACAAAAACAGAAGTGAAGGGAGCATTTTCTACATGCTGTATTTTCAAAGTAACATTTTTGAGACAATAGTATATTTTCAGCTTTTGGGCAATGGTCAGGGTTTAGCCCTTTCCTGTTTCAACAAAACAACATCCCCAAAGGCAAGCCCACAGAGAGCAGTTTTTCCTCAGTTTGCTGTATAAGAGCAACTACCTTTGGGATCAAATGAAAATGCAACCTTTGACTAGTATTTGTTCTTTAACTCGCAGATTAAGGAAATATAAAGTATTACATTGTGTTCTTTCATTTTTGCAATATTGCAAATTTAAAACATCCTCAAAAACTAGTCCATGCATTTGACTTCTTCACTAGATTTGTGTTCATTAACCGGCTGTTTTAAAGCCCTGAGAATACTGACAGGGTCTAGAAAGAGATCACATAATAGCTTCTCTTCACTAGCTCCCTTTTAAAATACACAGTTTTATTTAAAACCCTAAACACATATAAAGGCATAAATGATCGTGAACCACCATATCTTTAAGATGTCTTTGTATCACATGATCCCAATGGTTGCTGCAGTCTGGTTGCTCCCAGACTGCAGGCTTACATGTAGTTCTCACATTTTCCACAAGTTAAAAAATAAAAATTCACCTAGTTGTTGTCCTAATTTTTGAGGCTGCTAAAACACAGTCACAAAGTAAATTTTGGTATCAGTGTTGTAATTTTCAAAAGTCTATTTATACTTATCTAGACTAAACCAGAATTCTGAAGATTTCACACTAAAACTGAGACAGCAAGATCTCTGTTCTAGGGGTCCTAGCGTGGCCAATGGACATTTACACTGCTGCGACACATCTGGAAACCTAACAACTTTATGAGTAAACTATTTGTGGATATTAGTGCTTCATTTAACACCAAACTAAACAACATGGGCTTTGGTTCCTCAATATGTAAGTATTTGACTTCTTTACCAGATGCCCACGGCAACGGGAAAGACGCACCTTTTTAAACACCATCCTGAGCACACAAAATTTAGCTTGTGTTCCCAGTTTAAAACTGTTCAACCTCTACTCATCAATGCAAATTTGCAATTTTGTCTGATCACCAACAATCAAACACCTTACAGGTTTTAAATGGCACTTTTTACAGACTGCTGTGAGAAGAGCAGTCTTGTCCTTAAAACCAATGAACTGATCAAAGACTGAGGCTGTCAAACACCTCAAGCCCGGTCAAAAAAGCCCAACAAAGACTATTTTTCCTGAGATAGCTGAAACAGGCACAGCTCTCTGAGAAACTTCGGCTGGCATTTAACAGAACCACCATTGACAGCATCCTTACAAACAGGATCACACTGTGGTACAGTCTGCACAGCTTGGCAGCTGAAGCCTCTACACAGTGTAATGAAGACTGCAAAGCATGTGATGGGGTTGGAACTCCCAAAGCTAGAAGACATTTACATCAACCATCTGTGGAAAAAGGCTGGCAGCAGTATTTTGGTCACTTCACTCGTGCCCTCTATTTGAACTTTTGCCATCAGGTAAACGATGCAGATCAATAATATCTCATACAAACACATTTTAAAAGTCTCCCTAAAATGAAGTTTTTCCTGGCTATCATTCTGCTGTTATGGAAGCATTCAAGTTGTCACGCATGTCTGTAGTGTTTTCACTCTGAGCAATACACTGCACAGCTGGAACAACCAGGACTGTCACAGCTAAACCTAAATATTTGCGAAACACACGCTTATTCGATAAAGATGACAACTTGTCGAAATTAAGTTATGTACATCATCTTCTGTTTCAATTGAAATATGATGTAGTACGCCACGCCGCAGTCAGATGAAAGACTGTAGAAGGAGCTGTCTCCGGAGCCTCCAGCAGGAGCTTTCAATTCACAGACAAGTTTATTGAACACGGGAAAACCGCTAACAGCTCGTCTTTAATTTTCTATAGAGACTTGAAAAAAAATGACTTAGTTTGAAAAATCGTTTTCCGATGAGTTTCGGACACCCGTAAAGTGCAGCAAGGCCCGGTTAGCAAGCCTGGATTAACGGCTAAGTTTTTAGCAATAAAAGCAACCTTGTATTTATGTTTGCTTTGATTAAGGTGACGTTAGCCATGAGGGTGACATGGAGCCCCGTGGCAAGACAAGAATTACCAACAATATAAATAAGGAGTTAAGCTAGTGTGCCAAAGACATTAGTAGAGAACAAATATGCAAGCTACGGAGCATTAACGACGTGCTATATGCCAAAATATGCGCCTCGATGCAGCCGTTAATTTGGGAGGGGGGGCTAGCTTAGTTGCGGCTATCTTAGAATAACATTTTATAGACTTGGCCAAAACACACATAGGAGACACACGTTCGTCTTCGTATCACCACTATTAACCATGGGCGTGTTATGAAAAAGCAGGCCCATTCAGAACTGTGAATGTGGCCGTCTGCAAAACAATGGGTGGCAGCGGAGTGGACAGCTAGCAGACTGACCTGACAAACACATCAAACAAAGTCAGCCTGCTCGCTAGCTACACTAGCTAACTTCCAAACCAGAGCAACGCGCTTTTTAACAACAACGACATCTTTCGAAATATCTTATGTACCCCCCGCCCAACACATCTGAAGCATTTTAACTCAAGACTGTAATGTCACGTAAAAATCCGACTGAATTAATCAGATATTTCAAGCTAGAGTTTTGTGAGCAGTGTTTGACGGGCCCAAAACTGACTGCCAATGTGAAAGAAAAAAAATGGCATTTGCATTTATATCAAAGGAACACTGTCTTATATGAAAACACTACTGCAAAATAAGCGGATGAAATGTCATTGTTTTCTCTGTCCAATGACTGGATGCAAAGGACAGCTAACCAAGAAAGCACACAAAGTTACATTTAGTTAGCCACCAAGCTAACATGCTTCCATCAAGCTTCAGTAGACCGCGATGCTAACACCAAGCAGCTAGTTCAGCTTTACGTAAATGACACGGTTTGTTTACTTACTTTCATTTAAAACCTCCACCAGCTCGGCGCAGTTTTCACACATTGTTCATGAAAAGGCAAACTAAGTACACCAACTCAAACCATTGCACTGGAAACAGTTGTTGGCTGGCAGATAGTTGTTTTGAGGATAAAAGGGCCCACTGGAATGAGTAATGGGTGAAGGTTATTCCACTAAATGAAACCAGGAGGAGCAGCGAAGTGTAGAACGGGATTTGCATCCGAACGAAGTTGATGTACACCAAAAATAAAGAGGCACTGTAAGGAAGAGATCGAGTCAGTCTCCAATCTGTGCGATACTTGAGAGAGCAGACACAGCAGCCATGTTGAAAAAGGAGGGGGGGCAACACAGCATAGAGATCGTTCGGGACTTTACGTCCTCGCTCCACCGCAGGTTCGTTTTTCTTCGGCTGTCTCGCGATAACTTTCAAATGAGGTAATATTCACAACCTCTAATCACAATCTCAAGGGCAAATGGAGTGAAAAGACAGCGCATTTCAACAAAATATGAATATTTGCCCCCCCCCCTTTTTTTACACAAACACAATTTGTGTTACTATATTGTTATAATTTAGGGAAAATATTTATTAAAATGTTGCTCTGTTTAAAGATTCAAATGCCTTCATTAAGCTAGTTCATAGTTACTGTAATTGAACTGAATTATTAATGTATTCAGTTCAAAGAGCAGAACATCACACTGTTCGGGCATCTGCTCTTTGCATTTATTCCACTCTGTTTGTTCGTACTACTGTATATATATTGTCTAACAGTACATGTTTTTCTGAACCAATATGTAACTTAAAAATGTCCCTGTTTTTGACAGAAAAGCACATTTATTGTTGTATTCTTTTTAATGGCATTAAATGGATACGAAATATTATAAATGAATGTAATTAATGTAATCATTAATCATCAAACATTTATGACTTGTAATGGAATATATATGTAGGTTTACAAAGACCCATTTTCAGCATCAATGCTGTCTTCCAAAGGCACATTATGTTTATCATGTTACAAGCTAACTGATCACTGGAACAAATCTTTTCTCTGAGAGTTAAACAGACATATATTTGACTAGTTTACATGGCCTTAGTATTTGTGGGTATCATTATAGTTTCTAAATGGACAAAAAAAATTCTTCTGAAAATCCCAAGAGAATTGTTGTTCAAAGAATTTAGAGCAATTCCATGCAGGGCATTGTCAAAACTGAAGTTATGTACTGCTCTCTACACAGAATAGGACATAGAACAGAAGCAGAAGCAGTAGATTCTACTGCATTAGTATCTATAGAAATATCTCACACTAGATGTCAGAGCTGTCAGACAGGTGGAAAAGGGGAAGACCTCACAGAGCCTCTTTGTCTGTGTGACAGCAGAGGCTCATAGGGATAAACTGAGATGGATGCAGATCTCAGTTGATCTAAGCCTTGTCCACCCCAAACAGAAGCAAATGGAAAAAGGAAGATGATAATCTGCAGCACCACTATTAGAACATAACCTATTAAGTTCATCTCCAGCAATATATGTGTATGTGTGACCCTACTATAGTAACTTTGCATTGATTCACAGCTCAAAAAAATCCCTATCTATATTTCATATTCTATATTGTACTAGGCCTTGGGGCAGTTGTTTTAGCTTCCTTTCATCTCCATTTATTTCAACTTTCTTCTGATTGGTGGGCCATCTTAACACCTGCTACAGCCAGAGAAGTACATTTTAGATAAACATATAAGGATATCCCCCTATATACAAATCCAAAAGTAGAAAGAAAAAACCCCCAACCTGAAACAGAGAACTTGTTTTAAAAACATAACTTGGGGATCAGTGAGTGAGCAAGGCCGTGCTGCCAGAGAGCAGTAGGCCTGGATTTGTGTCTACTTTCCTGTCTATCATCACTGTCTCTATCCAATAAAAAGGCAAAAAAAAAGAAAAAGAACTTGCACATACGCTAACCGAATTATTTAACAAAAAACTTAGAGCAGCACTTAGCAAAAACATCAGATCTCACTGTAAAATCTTTTATATCTACACTTATATGTAGTGAGTAATGTGCTAAGAACGAAAGGATGCTACATCGTTTAATGAAAATGATCAAGCAAACAGCTTCAAAGACACCTACAAAATCAAAATGAAAAAGTACGTGGGAAGCTTGTCCATTTTGCAGAAGTTTCATTTCAGCAACACAAAATAATACTCTGCAGTTTGTATGCCTGCCATGACAACATTGGAGAATGTGCCTAATGAGATAACAAATTGTGTCTTGTGTGATCTACTCCCTGAGGAGCTCCTGGACAGTCTTGAGGTGCAGCCTGATGGCATCATATGTGTGAATGGAAACATAACATCCCGCATGTGTTGTACAATTGTAATTTAATTAACAGCAAAACAACTGAAACTGATTATCAACCCCCTCTGCTACCTACCTGACCAGATCAATATCCTACTTTTTTTTATAAATTTAGTTATTGATGCTATACTTAATTAAAAAGTGGTCCTTTTTTCCACCGTGTACATCACAGAACTTAAATATAACGTATCCATTTTAAAATTTATAACTAAAACTTACTTTTATTACTCATTCTGCAGTATTAAAAGTGCTATATTTGGATAAATGTGCAAGTGCAAGCTGATTTAGTTAATCACTTGGGGTTATCTTCAATGTTTCATCTGTGCATGTTGAAAATAACTGACTGGAACAACAGCACCACAGTGGCTTTTAAGTCTAGTGATTATACACTTAAGACTACATCTCATCTGACATATCAGCAGCATCTCAAGCTTATCTAAACTTTTAACTTATAGGAAGAAGAGTGTCATACAGAATGTTTTGTAAAAATAGCCAACTTTATATTTTCAGAGTACTAAGACAGCTTTACAAACAGGATGATATGCACACACTCATCCAAAAGCAAAGGAACTGAAGCCCTGAATTTATCAGAAAGCCAAAACAAAAGAAAAAAGAAACAAAAAGCAACCACACTCAAAAACCAAAACAACAAACACAGGAAGCAAAGGAGTACAAATGGACCCCTTGAACATCACATTCGTTCTGCACAGTGCACGTGGCACTTGTGAAACTGGAGCAATCTGTCACATAACCATTCCAAGTGTTTCAACATTATATATATTACATATTAACAAGTGGGAAGGAAGTTCAAAAATAACCATTACTTCTTACAACTTCATGCAGGTTTAAAAGAATGCATGGCCAAACAAAGCTTCGATAGCAAGAAGGTAACAAAAGATGGCATGTTACATAAACAATGTATATAAAAGAAGCTGGTGGTGGGGAGGAATCTGTGCCAGACTTGGGGGTAGTAATAGGGGGCGATTCTCATTTACATATTGACAGAATTTGGTCGACATACAACCGAGTGCAGGGGTCCCCCCCCTCCCCCAATTCTCTTCAACACACACTTGCACACAACCACACTTGGAAAGAAAACAACAGGAAATGTCTTTGCTCCCTATTGAATTTTTTCCCTTCAGAGTCGGTCTGTAGGGGCTATGGTCACTTTAGTCGCACATCTCCTCTGGCAACTCATGGGGGTTGAGGATGCCGGGCACAGACATTTGGAGCTTGTGTTTTTCTTCCTGGGCTTGGCGCAGAGATGCCTCTCTCTCCTCCAGGAAGAGATCTGATGTGTCCTCACCAGCAAACTCCTGCAAGACCACACAAGTAGAAGAAGTTTGGAAATTTTAAATCATTTGGGTGAGTTGTGCTGCTTAAACCATACAGTTTCAACACTGATGCTTTTAAATTCTACTCTTAAATGTCATTCCTGATTCTTCCACTAAAAATCAGGTTTCTGCAGTGTTTTCACTGATGAATATTATCTTTACGCTCATGTAAATTTGAGCACAAAGGTTGGTATACTTTGGATCAAAGCTAAGAATCACTGCCCACTGGCTCAGATTAAATGGTTTTGTGTTAGCAAATATAATATAATCATCTACCTTTTTGCACTTACACCTTTCTTGGTCAGTTTCTAGCCTGGAAGTTTTTGGGGTTTTTTGCCATTTTCTCACCTTGATCTGCACGAGGAAGTCCCTTAGGTGCTCCTTAAAGGCTGGGATATCCTGATTGAGGCTGAATAGACCTGTTACGAACACCTTCACCTGGGCACTGTAGAGAAAACATTCAATGAGCCTCGTCTTGGAAGTGCAACCTGTAAAACTGAGCTCAAAATAACAATTCTGCAACAGTTTAATTTTTTGAACCTCATATTTAATAAACTAAAGCAAGGTTCAGCTGACTTACTCTTGGAGGTGGGGGAAGGCTGTCTTGAGCAGGTTGGCGATGTACTCCTGGACATGTCCCTGATTGTTGGCTGGGCTTGCAGCACTCAGAGCAACGCTAACTTTTCCCTCTTCCACCAGGTTAAACATATAGGCCAAGATGGTGGCATGCATGGTTAATCCTAGAGAAAGGGCAGAATACCACACTTGTTATTTCGTTACTGGCTGGTCTTATAAAGCTCTCTCCTGACCACACTGAAGCTGGGGTGTTGCATCATTATTGTATTTTTATAAAGGTCAAACTAAGAAGCCTTTATAAATGTGTAATGATACATCTTTACAATCTCTTTACCTGCAGTGTGAGATGTATCAGTGACCACAGAAAAGATGTGCTGCAGAATGTCACAGAAGTACGTCTGGTAGAAGCTCTGCGCTGCTGCTTCCTCTGCAGAAACATTCTGCAGGAGGGTATATAGGATCTGCAGGCCTGCAAAAGAGGATGCGGCATCCTTTAGATCAGCAGAGACTTTAGAACAATCTGCACTCCATACCTACATCTGAGTAAACTTCAGTTTCAAATTTAGCGTATTACTTGATATTGTACTGTGTAGTCTATTACTTTGATTTTGATGTGCTGTGCTCCATATTTCTATTTGTGTAAAAACACTAACATGCATCACATCTTAAGCATTTCAAAACTCTTTATCCTATCCTTACTTATCTTATATATAGCCTCACTTCATTTGTTAAAAAAAAATTTAGCTTCTCTTTTTTGCCATTTTTATACTGACTGGCTGCCTCTTGTAAACAATAAAAATATTTTAAAAAGCACAAAAAAAAAATGAGAACAGCTTTTGGCTCCTATAATCAGTCTCAGGGCTGATCATATTAGTGATGACCTAATCTCATCAACATCACATCAAACCAAGAGTAGAAAAATAAAGTATCTTCCTCTGTGTTGTCTGAACGTTCAGTCTAACAGGGTTAGTGTTTTAAGTTCAGACCTGTGTCAGCCACATTCCTCATCGTATGCTTAAAAGCCCAGATGATGGAGTCCAGGATCAGTTTGAACTGAGCTGGGGCAATAGACAGGAAGGCTGGGAAGCACTGGGAGGTGGCAGCCTGAAGGAGGTAGAAGAAATGTGTTCTGTGTTCTGGAAATTCCTCAAAGTCCTGAAGGCACAGATGGAAAGCAAGGAGTTAAAAGAAGGGTTAAAAACTTTTCAACTTTCAATTTTTATTGTATCCTATCAGATACAGGTTAAACAACTCAGGTAAACCTTGTTAATCATGTTCAGAGTGCACTCGAACACAGCGTCAAAGATCATGGGAATTTCTCCGGTGATATGGACTCCCAACTTGTTCACAATGGTTGCCATGGTGCTGAGGACCTCAGGCTCCCGGGCAGCTGGAACATTCCTCTGGTAGTCTATGAGCACAGCTTCCAGTAGGGGAGGCACAAAGTTTTCTGCCACCTGAACCAAAGGAACAGCAGCAATTATGATGGGTGTTCCCCACCTTCATATAAAAAGATCTTGAACAAATCTTTAGTATAACACATCATTAACTACTGGAGCCGTATAAATATAATTAGAAGATAAAAACTGACAACTCCTTTCACAATAATTTACCAAATTCAAGCATTTCTCGGGCCAGACATTTGACTTTAACCATGAAAAATTTTAGTTAAGCATTTCATTAACACAATTTTACATTATTAATTTGCACTGCAGCTTCACAATAATAATAGTGTTCATTTTCCAGACACAGTCTCTGCCCTTTTGAAAGAAAATGCTTTGGTCATACTTTGGGTTACAGGAGGCAAGAAATAATAATAATAATATTCATCATAATCATAATAATAATAATAGTAATAAATTCAAATTTAAGCTTTTAATTGTTTCTAAGAGAAAAAGAAACCCGTGCTTACATCCAAAGCAGTTATTACAGTTTTGAGTTTGTTAGCTGCACCACTTATTTCTTCATTGCTAAAAAAAAAAAAATGCCGAAGGGGTTTTATATGAACCACTGCTCAAAACGGAAGACTCTATAAACACAGACTTGAATACGTTTCATTAGAGAACAGACTAAAGCACATGTGTCAAAGTTCAGTCCTTGAGAGCCGGGGTCCTGAAATGTTTACATGCGTCCCTGCTGCAAAACACCTGAATAAAACTTAGTATGTCATTAGCAAGACTCTATAGAACTTGTATGAATGCCGAGGTGGCAATTCAGCCATTTGATTCATGTTACAGCAGCTTATGAGTGAATTAACAATAAAAGTAGTTTTAGAAGTACTTTTTTTTTTTAAACTTACACTTGTATTTAAATTTACTTGAGTGGGTTAAGGGGTCAAGTCTTGCTAATGACCTACAAATTGTATTCAGGTGTGTTTTAGCAGGGACACTCCAGAGGACTGGAGTTTGACACACCTGGACTAGAGAAAACAAAACAAGGCCAGGCTCACCATCTGAGGATCATTGGAGCGACTGACCCAGCCAGAGATCAGTTTAAGCGTCTCTCTCTTTACAGTCCTCATACTCCTAATCAGAGGCTGCTTAGTCACCATCTCACCTGTACAAAGGAGAAAAACCAACAAGTTTAAGTGGCTGACGTCTACAAATGAATAAGTAAGAGAAGGAAAAACATTTGCGGGTTTCATCGGATAGGTTATTGCACATTTTTTTGGTCTTAAAGAACAATTATTAGTGTGATTTACTGGTTATATCGTCACAACAGCGATGCTGTGTGATTGAATTCCCATTTCTTTACTACTCTAGGTTTTATATGGTAAGCTGTCGACCATTACTGTATTTTTTGGACCATAAGGCGCACTGTCAAAGAACGGGACTGTTTTCATACATAAGGCGCACCGATTATAAGGCACATTAAACGCCTTACAATTTTGTAATTTTGTATGTAACTTTGCACTGTCTGCTTACAGCGTCTTTCCATCCAATTGCATTTGTCAAAATATAAAAAAGTCAGCGTTCATTGTGTTTATGTAATGGTACGTAGCTGTGTCGCTAGCGATCACGTAGCACATCATTATATACCAGCTAGTCCAACTTCAGTAACCCCACAAACGTCACTGCTGTTTAGTTTTCTGTCTTCATTTATGTTGGAAGTGATAGCAGAGCTGTACGTTTTTTTTCCAGAACTCTCTGTCAGAACATGGTATATCATGTTGGTAACTAGCGAAACCAGCGAGCTAACTTGGTGCTAACTACTAACTGTTAAATTTTAATAAATTCTGTTTTCATGGATGTCTGGATGTTAAACTTAATTGTTACACCTGGTAAAGCAGCAACGCTGATCATTTTATTAAAGATGAAAGAATTTAGACCGTTTTTAACTCTTAGTGTTGCCACAGTGTTAGTTTGACTTTGGGACTTGAAGCGGTTGGAGTTTTGGACGCACATTACTATGAGTCCGCGAGGCTCCTGATTACGGTAGCAGTAATGCTCCGACAATCTATCAAGTGGTGCAGCTTTGTAGCTTTCCAAAGTTGTACTAAAACATTTTTTGACAGAATTTTGAGCGCCGTGTACCAAATAAAATAGGTTCGAGGTCACTAAACACAACCAGAATTCCTACATAAGGCGCACTGACAATTTCTGAGAAAACTAAAGGATTTTAAGTGCGCCTTATAGTGCGGAAAATACAGTACTTTATTGATAAGGCTCAAACATTAGTCTTGTTAATAAGACAATTTGAGGGAGAGGCCATAAGGTTACCATTGCTTTGGACAGCCGAGGAGATGTTTTCACTTAGACATTTGTAGACGTTGAGCATGTCCAGGTAGATGCGTCCTAGCTGGACAACAAAGGGATGGCCAACAGCTTTACAGGCTCTGACATTTGTCTTGAGGATGCTGCCCAGCTGACGCACCGTCTCTGCATCCTTCAGGATATCCACATTCTGAAGCACAAGTCCGTGTTAAAGATTAAGCACAGACCAACAAAACAGAAGTGGGCTGCAGGCTGCCTTACTGACAATGTAACAGAGCACTGGCACATCACAAGGTTCCTCACCTTAGTGGCTTGCTGGATGATGCTGTCCCACACCTGATTAGGCAGCAGCATGTATTTCTCTATCAGAAGCTCTTGAACAGCCTGGTCTGTCTGAGCTCCAATCATGTAGCCCACTGCCTCATAAAATGTATGAACCTGCAGGAATTGGACTGGGCTTAATTTAGCAGTTTATTTATTTATTTCCATGAAAATTACAGATACTGTAAACTGAAGGCACACACATTATTCCATGGAAAAAGGAAACAGGAACAAGAATAATCTTATATATATCCTGTTCCTTTTTCAAAATAATAAAAGCAATTTCAACATAGATCTTTGTCAACATGTAGGGTTGAAACTTAGAAAACTGAAACTTCTACTGCAATTTCCATCTCATGAAAGTCTGACAGACACACTTAAACCTATTTGACAGCAGAACAATAACAAAACCACATGAATAAGTCCAGACACTGGACAGGGCTCACCTGCTGAGGTTGCAGGTCACAAATGATGGTGTTTATGTTGTTCAGAATCTCATCTATGAAGGGCATCACCTCTCCCACCTGAACCTGCACAAAATGACGGCGGCACTTTTGGGCTATCTTAATGAAAGTATCACATGCCATGTCCTGAACACCATCATGTGTCTCTGTACAAGGAAGAAGAGAATAAGCCAAACAAAATCAAAATAAGCCTTATTCATTAACAGCAGTCATATCTAAAATGAGATTTAGTGCAACAATGGCTCGCATCAGTTTCAACATTCTCCTAACACCGAAATACACAAAAATTCAGCACAAAATATCTCACCATGCATAAACTCAAACAGCTTGTTGACGACTGTCTTGAGGAACTTCCAGTGGGCTCGCAGGAAACGAGGATACTGACCCACAATATACATGATGTTTGATGCTATTATGGCCTTGTTGTCTTTGCCTCTTTTCTGCTCACACAAGCCAAGCAGGTCCTGTGAATGTAACACACCTAATCAATTTAGAGACTGACAACATCTAAACATTTTTCAGCCATACTGATGCCATAGTCTGTTAATGACATGTGCTACAACGACAACATGTGTTTCACCTTGATGACAGTCACAAGGAACCTTTTTTCATCCTCCTCATGCATCGCTCCGCTGATGGAACCAATGGCCCAGCACAGCATGTTCAGGTTTCTCCACGACCACTCGGTGCCATTCACCTGGTTGTGAAGCTTCTCTGTCATGATGCGTTCAGTATCAGCATAGTCCAGATGAGTCAGATACACTGAGCACAAAGAGAGATTTAAGTGAGCTAATTATTACAAAGTGCTAATACAACCAGTAGCCAGTAAGTGCTACTGACCATACCATTTTAATAACAAGATGCCAGATCTTTTAATACACACATTTTTGGTGTTCTTAACCCTCATGTCTTCCTTAAAAAAACTCACAGTCATTCCCCTAGGGGGCCGCAACGGACCCGCCACAAAAAGTGCTATAAATAATGTTATATATTAATATTTTTTTCAACTTTAAACAGTCAGTCTTTTAAAACTACTTCTGCCTAAAATATTCATATAAAGTTTTAATTATATTTCGGGGGTTTTAACCCTTTAAATCCCAGTTTTGTTACATGAGTGCACTGGTTTTTAGCCTCAAAAAACAAAAAAACTTGAATATAAAAAAAACAAAACATTTGAATTAATATTTCATTGTAATTATTATTAGGCCTTTAGATGGTCCAAAGATTGCCACCAACAATTATTTTGATCAGCTGTTATTTTTTTGCAGGAGCGCGGTTTTTCAAATCAGCGACGTATTCCTGCTGACTTAGCCGGCCACCGCACGCCTTGTCCGGCTTGACGGGCGGCCGGCACCCGCTGTGTTTGCGGAGGTGTGCGGAACATGTCCGTGCTTGTTCCAAACGTTGTTTTTTTGGCGTAATGCATATTTAGTGTGCAGTCCTCACTCCCACCGAACATGCATTCCACCGAACATGCATCTAAATATGCATTTAGTGGGGCGTTTTGAGTGAAAAAGCGTGCTCGGGCAG
>VUQR01021389.1:2827-19147 GCA_015108515.1 Hemichromis elongatus
GAGAAAAAATTATATATATATTTTTTCTAAAAAGAAATGTAAAAAAAATACCATAAGGTGAAACCAGCGGCTCTGCATCCAGCATCGTTTGGGACATTAATTTCACATGAACACACATTCACCTTACGTAACCTATAAATGCATCACAGGATCCAAGAGAATAGCATGGCACTTGCCGCTGCAGCTTTAGATGAGGGTCGTTTGCCTGGATTTCATTGGGCGATGCGGTACCTTGAGGGTGTTAATGCGGTTGTCTCTTGTTGTAAACAAAAATATGTCAGCGGAATCGGAGAGGGAGGCTTGTCTTGTCTTTTTGAGGGACCTCCCCGGGAAATTGAGCGCAAGGCAGTGAGTAATGTTATAATTGGCTTGCTCTGCGCCGAGCTTTTCCACATTGCTTCCCTTTTCAGCCATGAGGAGAGGATCAGTCACATCCAAGGCGCAGGGGGAGCCGTCTATTTACAGCTGAGGCGCTCAGATCTGCCTCTCACGTCTGTGAGCGCCACAACAATAGCTTCCATTTTCCTCATCAGCCTCGGGCATAATCGATAGTAAAATATATGTGTGTGTATTACACTATTATTAGTGCAGATTTGGTCCAGGTGTCTGCTACAAAAATCACAATAGCACTGCCCACAGCTGAGAAGAAACTGATGAATCATATATTGATCTTATGTCTCAGCGCTCAGATGAGAATGTGTTTTGGCTGCTGGTAACCTCAAGTGACCTGACAGCATGTGGTGGTCTGTTTGTGCCCCCCCCTCCTCGCGTACAGCATCTTTACCGGCTACCCGCACCGTGAGACGCAGCGATGCCCCAGCAGAGGGAGGTCTCGTCTCTGTCCCGCCGCCTCGGCCTGGCATCCACCCGCCTCCAGACACTGATGCCCGACCACGACTTCCCATGAGGCCACCACCAGAACTCAGCTCGACCGCTCTGTATGGGGCCTCTCACATATGAAGTAGGTTCCTCTTATATATGAGATACATCCAGTGCTCATATTTTTCACCCAGGACCATAAAATGGTCCAATAATTCTCTTTTTGAGATCAAGATAGATTTGTGGATTCAGTTTTTTCACCTTTTCTGACACTTTTACTCTTCAGATTTATAAAAAGAAATATTTATTAGCTGAACCATTAAAAAGTAATACCCACGAATATTACTTTATATTTTCTGATTATTGTATCAGCTTTTTATTGCTATATTTAAAAGAAAAGCCAAACACACGAAGTACTGTTTAAATTCATAAGCAGTTTTTCTATTATTTATTTTTAAGTGGTGTTGAGAAGCAGTTCTCCAGGCTTTCTGAAGGTCTTTGGATAGGAGCCTGTCACAAAACGCATATCGTTTGTTTCTTTTGTTGAATCTATGAAAATAAAATCGAGGATAACAAAATTTGACAGGCATAAAATAGAAAACTTGGCAAACCTCAGCATTGTGTGCAGAGTGTTCTTAAAAAAATCAGGGGAAACTGAACAAGTGGAGGAAAAAGGAAGAAATAGCTAACTTAAAAGACAATCTACAGCACACAAACAGCCCCTGAATGTGAAAATATTAGCAAAGACCTGATTTAGGACCTGAGAGATGCATCTCTTCAGTTAATCCATCTATTGTTTACTGAAACCTGATCAGAAATGGTCTCAAAGGAAGGGAAACTGGGAGGTAATGTTGACTTATGCCAAATTACACTGGAACTGAAATTAAAATCATTGTGTAGAGAGGAGATCTTCTCAAAACTGATGTAATTATAAATGCAGAAAATCACCATCAGTTTTTTATCCACCATGCGATACTATCTGGAAACACAAACAAACACACTGACAATGCAGCAGAAGCATATCTGTATAGGAAAAAAACACAGCCGTGGACTGACTTCCCTAGAGCCCAAATACCGAAGCAGTGTGGGACAGAAAATGAGACAAAAGGGAGCCAACATCCAAAGAAGAGCTTTGAATGTCCTGCAAGAAACCCAGAGGACTATTTCTGAAGACTGCTTAGAGAAAGCTTGCCTCAGAGAGTTAAGGCAGTTTTGAAAAATAAACGTGGTTAAACTAAATAGTGAAATATTTCCACATTTCAATAATTCACTGCACCTAATTCCAATTTTCTTAGCAAAATATGAAGAAATGAGCTGTGGCTTGATACTTTTGCACAGTATGGAGAACAACGCTGAAGCAAAAGTAAACAAAATGATTTTAAAAATCTTTAAATTTATATAAATAATGCACATGGGAATATGAAGCAACTTCACTTTATTGGGTTTGCAAACTGGGATCAAGAATAGCAGAGAGCAGCAGAGAGACGCTTAGTTTTAAGTTTTGTTTACCAAGAGCAGAAGTTTAAATTCACAAAACAAAATGTTGTTACTAGAGGAGATGCCAGTTTTCAAGTCATGGGTAAAACTTATGAGGAAGATTTTTGAATAAGCTAGTCTCTGGCTCTGCAGGAAGACCCAAAGCCAGAAGCTGCCATGGTCTGAACTGCGTGTAACAGAGCAAAGTTTTTGTGCATATTTTGTAAATTGTACGATTGCGTAGCGTCATTTCATTTCTAAAGTTTGTAATTTTGTCATTAATTTAGTAATAATGTGTTAATAGGGTTCTTTTTTTTTTCAGACAAAAAAAAAATAGAATGACAGTTAAAACAAGTACAGACGATGGACAAATAAACAAATTACTTTTTTATTGTCACCTTATCCAGTTGTCCACCAAACTGTCTCTCATTCAGAAGCAGATTTAGTTACTTAACCTGCTACACTTTCTTTAAAAGCAAAGACCTTACATCAACTTTCAAAATGTTCATAGTTTCCTCCTCTTCTTTTTAGTTGACATGGAGGATGAAGATGGGACTTGTCTACTTGATGTTTTGTGGTGAGTTTCTGATCCGTAATTGTAAAGCAGTTTAAAAAAAACCCCCCACAGTCCTAAAGATATTTAAAGTAAATGGATAATAAATTAAGCTATAAATAAATACTCACCACGGTATCAACTGATTTTTTTGTTCTTTGTCTTTGTAGTGACCCCCAAGCCCTGAACGACTTCCTTCATGGGACCAATGAGGTAACAAAAGACTCTTAAAGAAAGGGACTCAAATGGGAAAAAAATCAATAGTGCTAATGATGAGTTTGAGTTGGAAATATTTCTTGGCACATGGTACTGAGAGATGTCTGGAGGAGCGCAGAGAGTGTGAAAGGGACTCGTTATGTAGTGCTGCATGAATTTCTCAGCACGTTTGCGTGAGCCCGACTTAAAATTGGCTGATTTTATTCCACCAGCTGCAGACTGAAGACCTGCTCATTAACTCCTCCTCTGGGGAGCCCTCCCTCTTCACAGATGCCCCGGTGAGTGTCTGGATCCACAGCCAGTAGCGTCACAACAAACAGCATTTTCCCTCCGGAGAATTATGTTTTTCTCCCCTTCTGTGCTTGAAAAAGCTTCCTGTTAACTTGTGCTAATCACACGGTTCTCCCCTATTTTCACTCGGCTTCCTCTCTCTGTTGTCTGCACCTTTCTGTTTATTTCCCACTGCTTCTTTCCCCAGAGTCCTGTCTCTCTGCTGGGAGATGGCAGGGACTCCCCAGACACGCCTCCACCTGGATGTGTGGATCTATCCTTCTTGGAAGAGGCCCTCCTGTCATCTCCAGAGGGTGGAGAAGACCCAACGGTGGTGCAGGGTGAGCCACCTGTGGAGGCAGCTTGTGAGGCAGAGAAGAGAGAAGTGGAGGAAGCGGAGGAGGCGGAGGTGGCATGTGATATCCTCCAGCAGAGCCTACAGGAGGCTGAGATCACTGAGCAGACCATGGCTCTGGAAGCAGGTCTGGCACAATCAGGGGACGGTCTGTCCCTGTACTCACCGGCCCCTCTCCTTTCTCCACCCACCGCTCCATTCATTCCCAAATCTGTGACCTTGCCTGTGACCACAGCATTGCCCAGAGACACCCAGGCAGCAGTGGAGCCTCCCCAGCCCTCCCTACTGGCTGTCGGTCCTGGATGTCCCTCTTTAAAACCTGCCGCTCCTCCTCAGCTGATGGGGCTACTACCTGGAAATGTGTTTCCTGCTCCTTCTCCAGAGACCTCCTTCTCTCTAAGTCCTGCCCAGGGCTCAAGTATGATCATCCACAAGGCTGTGCCAAGTGTCACGAGTCGCCCTCTTATAACTCCAACCCTGAGAGCAGGAGCAGCAGCAGCACCAAGCATTGTCCTGCAGCGCGCACCTCTTCCTATACAGCCCAAGTTGCCCATCAGCATTCAGCCCAGACTGGTTCAAATTAGCCCCAAGCCCTCTGGGCAGAAGCCCACTCCTGGTCTTGCATTTGTCCCTGGGACTGCCTCGCCAAACATTCTATTGTCTCAAGCAGCGGGCCAAAAGACTGTTGCTCCGCCGCCGCAGCCCACCCAGCAGCTCACCAAACCAGTCAGCCTGCAGCTGGTCAATCAGGGGGGCTCCTTTGTGCTCCAGCCTCAGGGACTCTTCCAAGGCCAAAACCAGTTCCTTCTTCCGGGCCAGTGTCCTGTTACAATCTCCCAGCCTGTCAGTGCAGCACGACCGCTGCTGACACCCAGTCACCAAGGCTCATCGGTTCACAGCATGACCCCCTCCACTGGGCAGCTTGTAGATGGCTCTCAGATCCTAACTGTTCCCCAAAGACAGCTGAATTTCAGCCCTGTGTTCACCACCCCAGCTGGGCAGCTAGCGCTCCGCCAGGCCACTGTGCTTTCAGGACCTTTGCAGCTACAGTCAGCACCTGCTACTGTCTTCCAGATGCCAGCACAGCTGGCTGGAACCTATGCCCCTGGAGGGCAGGGGCAACGTGCCACCCTGGTCCACAGTCCTGCTCTTGGAAACCACATTACCTTGATCAACAGTTCAGGGGTGCTTCCCCCAGATCTTACTTCTATCTCAATCGTTAACGGCCCCTCAATGGTTCAGGGGATGCCTTTTGCTTCCCAGGGCCCAGCTCCTCAGAGAGGAGTGACAGAAGGACAGCTAAACCTCCAGCAGGCCTCTGTGGTCCTGCTGCCAGAGAGAACTATTCAAGAAGACAGGACCAGCTCTGAAGAGACTTTTCCCCAGCTACAACAGGTGAGGTGTAACTGGATTTTAGAGGCAGATTTATCTGCCTCTACACTCTACACTGTGTTTTCTACACTCTACACTGATGTAGAGTGTAGAAAAAAAATTCCCTCCATAAACACACCAAGTCTACACTACTACAAATTACATTTTTTTATCTGTTCCTGATCTTAGTTACCACACAATAATAATGTAACTTTGATATAAAGACTTGATGGTCATTCTGATCAATTACACAACCCAGTTTTATCTGACTCTAGCGTCTCCTTCTGCAGCCCTATGGACACACTCTCCAGCATGTCTCCGTGCAGCCCACCACTTCTGCAGGGCTGCAGTCCTCATCTCCTCCTGTGGTTACAGTCCTGCAGCCACCTCCTGAACCACCTCTGGCCCCCGACCCAGCAGAGATGCCCAAACTCCTATTGCCCCCATCAGATTTAACCCAAGTGGTGGAGGAGGTGACCCACTCGATGAGTCAGAACCAGGCCTTTATGCAACATCTGCAACAGGTTAGCAACCCCCGGCAGCTTTCTACATTTACATGACAGCGAGAAAGTGCCGATTCTCATCAGCGAAGTGGACGTAAAATATTAGCAACAGGCGACTAAACTGTAGAATGTTATTTAGGTCTAACAGGGTACAAAAAAGGACAAAATGATGAATTAAAAAAAAAAAGGAATTTCACTTATAGAAGCAATTGATGTTATAATAACAAGCCTTTGGTGCAAATATGTGATTATGTTTCTGAGGTTGCTCACCAAGCTGCTGCTGTTTGATAGGCTTGCCTCTGTTTCCTGTGGAAGCAGGCTCACCAAAAACAAGGATTTGCCTGAAGTTTAGGGTTCAGGCAAACTGGAAGAACTTAAATAGGCAATATGGAGAGAAGTTGCATCACATATCACACTTTTTAAATTTTAGATTTTAGAGTTTGCTGCTTTAAGGAGGAACTAGACCCCCTAAGTTACCCCTCCCTTCTAGCATAATTGTGGCTGCAAACACCATAGGATTCAAATTAGAAAAACAACTAGCAATATAGCATGCTAGCTGGTTGTGTTTGGTATGTTTACTGGTGGTGCAGAGAAAGAACTGTAAACATTCATACCTTGGAGACCTTGGAGTCGTCACAAAATCACATTATTCATTTTCTTAGAAAAATTGCATCCATCAGCATATGTCACATACATATCTATGTTATTATTATTCATAGTTTAGTATGTAAGAGAAGCAGAGGCGCACAGTCAAGTTTTTCAAGCATCATAAGCTGCATGTAAGACCAGCTAAGACTGCAGTGCCAAACCTGGTGGCTTTACTTGTAGAAGAAATCACATCCTGTTGTTTTTGTTGGAAGCTGCAAAGAGTAGAGGTAGTGAAGGGGGATGAGTTTAAATACCATCCAAAGCACCGGACAGTGCACCAGCATAAACCTCTTCACCTCTTCTGCCTCCAGCTCAGTCTCCTGTTGTTTTCTCAGTGCCACCATCGCTTAAACAGACATCACAGCAAGTCTCTTTACCATCTTGTAAACTTTCACTCTTGCCAAAAGGGAAGTTAAACAAATTAAAGTGAAATGTGTGCAGAGCTGCTGTTATAGATCCGTAATGTAAGTTGTGTCAAAACAATAGAGGCAAACAAGATGCAGTGAAGAAGATAATATAAAACAATCTAATTTGTCTTTTTTATTATCCTTTCTACCACAGCAAGCACTTAGTCCCCCGATCAATTCTGAATTGTTGGTTGGAGCGCTGCCGGTGGTGCCAATGGAGTCGCTTGCCTCACCAGTCACCAGTGACAGAGAGTCCCAACCTCAGACCCATGCAGTCTCCGGTCAGGACACCCGCACAGTGATGTCAGACCAGTGCGTTGAGGTTTCTCCGCTTCACTCGGACCCCGAGGACACGCCACTGATCTGCTCCCCCTCTCAGATTCAGGACACTGGAAGACCAGCAACAGCAACGTTTTCCCCTCTAACCGGCCCTCTGTCAGGAACTGAGAATTCAGTCCCCCAGACTACAGCTTCCCAGCCACACATTGAGCCTCTGGTTCAGTACGAAGTCCCTCATCAGCTACAGGTATCGCAGGCCTTGTTTGCCCACAACCAGGTACAGATCCAGTCAGCTGTTTCCAAACCTTTGCCCCAGGCTCAGGCCTCAGTTTTGCGTCCCCAGACCCAGATCTCAGTTTCCCAAGCCCAAGTATCTGTTTCCCAGCCTCAGCCTTCAATCCATACTTCAGTCCACAGCTGTCAATCCCCTCTGCCTGTCAGTGTCTCGGTGCCTCAGCAGCAGCCTAATCCCACAGCTGCATCTGCAGTTCTCTCCAAAGCAGGAGACGACTCTGCTGTCCAACAGCACACACAAAACAGTGAGTTATCTGCTAGTTGGATAAATATTATGATTCTTAATTAGCTTCTTGTTTTTTTTTAATTGCCCTCACTATTGCTATCGCTGTTATTATCATTCATTATCATTATTACTGCCACCGTTTCTGTCATCCTTGTAATTGTGTCCTCTATCAGAGCCAACAGCTGCCTTGGCCGTGGAGAGTAAGGCATTTACTCTCGATGTCCATCCGCCCTCTCCTGCAGCCCAGGGGGTCCAGGGGCCCCCTGCTCCCACGGAGTGCGCCCCCATTCAGTCGAATCAGCAGACCAGCACCAAGGTGAGCAAAAGATAATATCCATTTACTTGAAGTCTGATTTATTATTTAATTCAATAACAAAAATGTAACTGTTATTATTAGTTCATTTTATAATTATTTTGTCTGTGTATTAATTCCTTGGTAAGTTCCTACAACGATTTAATTCTGACCCTCGCCTTTTGATAATTTACAAATCATTTCATGATGTTCTTTCTTGTGATATTATTGATTGTGTTCAGTAGGTTTAGTGCTATTAAAATCTGTAATCTATTCATAATTACTCAACATAATTTTTCCTCTGGACTGAAATGAAAGAATAAAAGATGGCAAGCTTTGGAATTGCTATTTGTTTAATACTGGAAATGTGTAACAACTGACTTCAAAATGCACCCGCGTCTGTCGTTTTTAACTCGTCCAAAATGTTGTGCGTCTGCCAGCTGGCAGGTCCTCTGGAGCTGCAGAGAGAGGAGAGGCTCACACCAGCAATGCGCAGGCACAGGTAAGAGGAACAAAGCAAACTTCTGTACTGCTGAGAGTCATCATGTAAGAGGCCATAGTGTTTTTCAGACTTTCTTTCTTTCTGGTGAACAACAGGAAACTCTTTGGAATGGAAAACATCAAAAATATAATGCAGGGAAAAATTATTGCAGATGTATAAAGGTTGTGTGTATCCTCGTGCTATGCACTTTTGGCCATGTATCATTAGAATAATTATTGTACATAATTCCTTAGAAGCATTTTTTCTTGTTTGTTGGACTCTTATTGTGATTCTACAAGTATTTTCCACTACTGACAGGAAAGATGGGAAGTTAACACAAAGAGAAACTTCTGTTGCTATCTTACGTTGGTACACACCAACGGAAATGTGAGGCTTCACATTTTAAAACATTGTATACTTTGATTTAAAAACACTTTATAGCAGTTATTGATTTATCTACTTTATATATGAAGCGAGGAGTTACATGATGATTAAGAGTTATCTATACCATTATCTCAGCTTATGGAGGAATCCAAATGGTTTATTGCTAAAAGCTGCATTCAAACTGGAGAGGGACAGTTGTGGGCCCAAAGTGGGTCGTCTATTATTTGGAAGGTCTGTGTTTCAATCACTGGCTCCTGTAGCCTGCATGCTGAAGTATCACCGAACCTAAAGTCACCCTCAGTGCATCTACCAGCATCTGAGTGTGTAAGTGTTAGCTTAAAAGCACTTAGGGATGTGTGAATGGATGAAGGAGTTTTGTAGTAAGAAAGCACTCTGAGTGTTCAAGCGCTGTGTAAGTACCAGATAATTTGGACTGGCCTCAGCATGTCATATGGACCCATTCCCACAACTAGCAGTTCTATTTCAGGCCTTTGCAACAAACTTGGTTTGTGTTTTTGTGAATGCAGACCGAATTTCTCACTATTATCCGGGAGCCACTAAGGTTTGGGGCATCTCTTATCCAAGCGGAGAAATTCTTGACTTTTGTTTGTTGGACAGAAATAGGTTCAAAAAGCAGCTTTTACTTAAAAGTGAGACATTTTACATCTGTGTCTGTGCTACCTGTGTGTTCACCTCAGTATAGACAACACTCCACCAGCAGACACTAGCAAACACCAGACTTTACTTGCATCACTGCACACACACGGCATAAACTCAATACTGCACGCTTCAGAAAGCTTGCCCAGTGGGTGAAGCGGATTCAGATTCTACATAATAACCCAAAGTCTCTCCCCTGAAGAGCTCACAGCCTGGCAGCAGCTCCCCATGTCTGTGGTACATATGTGTGTGTGTGTGTCTTGTCAGCTCTGCACCTACTGTATAAAAAGGTAGAGGTTAATTGGCAAAACGTGCAACAGGTGTGCCAGTCACCTCACTTGGCACTGCTCCCTGAATCACTCTGCCCTACCTTTACTCCAGCAGCTGAGCCCCAAAAACCTCGTTCTGCCTTGTAAAACGTTTCCTCACAGGGACACTTTTTGAAACATAAAACATGAAGACTCCTGTAAATTGGTACTTTTTATGGCTCTGTGTGCAGGCAGGAAAAGGACCCAAATGCAAACTCAAAACAGGCAGATGTGGACTTGAAACAGCATTATTGCTGGAAACTGAAAAAACCTAACGAAACTTGAATATACAAAATAAACTTGGCAGGCAGAACACACAGATGGGTATGAGGGAGACGCTGACATAAATACATAAAGATAACGAGAGACATGGGAGCACACGGGGAACACAGCTGAGACGAATAATTATAGCGAGGCAGAACATACGCGGAAATACAAGACCTTCACAATAAAACAGGAAACCAGATAGGGAAGTGGAAGAGAGGCAGACATGACGGGCTGGGAAAACAAGATGGAATAAAACACAAGGAGAGAAAACAAGGCACAGGGAGTCACACCACTGTATAAACACAGACACCCGGGGGGGAACAGGGCAAAGACACAAGGGGAAATATACAGTATCAACCCTAGAATAACAAAGAAAACTAACAGAATACAGAATGACAAAAGACACAAGAAACTCAAAACACTGGGTCAAAAGACCCAGGACAATGACAGAAACAAGCAAAAAAAAACCCAAAACACACTATTACCTGGTTCCACCTGCGCTTTCTGTATTGTCCTACTTCTTTTGCACTGTAATAAACAACTGTAGGTTTAAGTTAATGCAGAGTTTTTAATCAAACCCTTCAGGTTCCAGCAGCAGCTTTGTTTGGACCATGGAGCAGTGCAGGCTCCATTCACTGGCCCAGCTTTCTCCACACTGAAGGACGCTGTTAGACGCCTGCTGCCGTACCACACCTGCGCTGGTCACCTGCCCACTCAGGATGACTTCAATTTAGGTTGGCTTGATCTCTGACTGATTACTGTCCAACAGATTACTGATTTTCCATCTTTAATGTTTATTACCTAACCATATAATGCACATAAATGTTATAAATCTGCAAGAACAAAAGTCCCAAACTAACTTATAACTCTATAGGTTGCAATTATTTTATTATATGAGTTATTAATGATGTTCGTGTTCACAGTGGACCAGGAGTTCGACACTGTGTCCGGTTTCCTGCTGAAACGCACTAAGGACATGGTCAACAAATACAGGCAGCTATTAGTTAGAGAAGCCCAGGTAAGACACCTTCCCTGGGGCGGTATCGCTTTAAAACCAAAACAATGTCTGGATGTTGAGTTTCTCAGTTCACTCAGTTTCAGACATTGACTCGCTATTTCCTATGCACTTATCTTCTCAGTACTGTTTGGATCTGTGTGTTTAAGGGGATTTTAACTTGTCTCCACAGCAGGAGAGTCCCTCAGCAGAGATGGTGATGCTGGAGCGTCTCTTCCTCCAGGCCGAGCGATACGCTCTGGCGGAGGACAGACGGCGAGCCCGCAGAGACCCGGGTCAGTGTCACAGCAAGATAAAAGAAGCACCACCACCTTTTATTGTTACTGTTATCAAACAGAGGTTTTCTGTGTGTGCGCGTGTGTGTTTGCCAAAATGCAGATGCCAGCGCTGAAGTAAATTTGAACCGGCAGGGAAAAAATGAATTAGTGAAACAAACTTATTAGCACTGCTTTTAACCTGCATGTTTGCTCCAGAGCAGCTCCCAGGTGTTAAGAAGTAATTAAATGGTGTAAATGTGGAGCAGGGTGTGCTGAGAGAAACTCAGCATGATGATGATGAAAAAACACCGTTATGTTAATTAAAAATTTGAAAAAGGGGAAGGAGGCTCTTAAAAGCTGTTACAAAAACTAAGACATCAAACTATTCGTTTCATGTCTGTTTGCATGACCTCACTTCAGGCACACTGCTGCATTTTAATCTGGCAGTTCTATAGCTGGATTAAAACATGTATGTTTTAGGGGCAAAGGCAGCTAAAACATACACGTTTTGTGCATAATTAAACAAAGTTGCTTCGATAATTTTTCATTCTCTATCATTTGATCCGTTAGACTTTCATCTTCACAGCATGTCTATTTAGAATTAAACCTGTCAAACTGGATAATATTGCTCAATCAGCTCCACTTTCCTTTTTCCAGAGTCCTTTATGACAGCCTTGACTACGTCAGCGTCTTCCCCTCAAGCCCACTCCTCTGGCAGCCCCTCTTCTCCCCCGGCCTGGACCAGACTGTCCGACAGGCCTCCGGGACTGAAGACCTACCGCTCCAGCTCGCGGGGGGCTCTCAGACTCACCATCAAACAGGAGTCTGGTTCTCGTAAGGTAATCCACAACTCGGCCTATGATCCAGGACTGAAAAGGGACCACACGGGGCAGCTGACCAACGGTGGCGGGGCTGTGAACGAACGCCACTCTCAGGCACCCAACGGAGAACCCCAGCGTCCTCAGCATGATGAGGAGATTACCAACGGAGCTCTGATCGGTAAAACTGCTGAGCAAGTCCCACAGACAGCACCCACTTCTGTAAAAAAAGTCCCAAATCCTCTTTCTATGCCAGAGCCGCAGGATGTCTGCTTTGAGTTGCCTCCCAGAGATGTCAGCCCCCCAAAACTGAAATGTTACAGGTTGGATGCATCACCTCCGGCCGAGCAGCGGTTCAGCCCGCCGCCTCCGCCTCTCCAAGAGGACAACATGCTCAGTGAACATCTACAGAGTGCCATCGACAGCATACTGGAGCTTCAGCGCCTGCAGGGCCCCTCTGCAGCCCCGACCAGGGCCACGTCAGGCCCGTCATTGGACCAGGCTGTCACCAGCATCCTGGAGGGACACCTGTGAGGTAACCTGCCTTGACAGGCATCTACACAGATCCTAAAACATCTATGTTGGAGTAAAACAAAGGAAGGTGTACAAGACTTCTTACCTGTTCCCAGAAGGGTTTCAGAATTTACAGAAAAAGCGAGGAGAAAAAAGTTAAGAGGCACTATAAGCAGATGCATACCAGACAACAGCACTATCTATAGTCCGATAGATGTTAGATACTTCATTTTGATGTACGTTTGTGGAAAAAAAATCTATTTGAATAGGAGCTATATTGTTTCAGTGGTAGTTGAGTCATTCAGAGGTTTACGACACTGGTGTAACCTTCATCAGCATATAGTATATAAGTAATAGTGAGGATAACGAAAACGTGGAGTAGACTGAGATTATTCAATAGTTTTTTATAAGATTTCTTTCAAAAATGTGAAGTTTTCTTTTGCATAGTGCCAAGCTTCCAGGGTATTTATTTTGATAATCTGTGCCAATTGTGTTCTGCGCAGCAAAGGTGTGCGTGCGTTTTTTCCTTTAGATTGGTTTGCGTGGATCCGATGAGTGAGTGCGCGTGCGTGTGCGTCAGAGAGAGAGAAAGAGAAGACATTGCATCCTGCTATGGGACAGTACACAAAAAAATAAAAAATATAGAAATCCCGCAGGCTCCATCATCTCGGCTTAATGAATGAAACTCCAAAGAATTTGTGCTACATCCTGAATACACCAGCAAACGTCCGTGTTGTGTCTCTTCCCACAAACTGGAATGCATCCTTGTTATAGCAGAAAGAACCCAAGGGGGGTAAAAATACACATTAGGCAGTCATGCTTTCTTTTTTTTTTGTTTTTTTGGACCCTTGCTGTCACTTGTGCTGGAGTCTTAACTGTGAAAAATTTCTAGTTTTCTGTGCGTTTTCAGAAACGATGGTTTCCCATACTGTATGTATTAACATGCAAGCAATAATAAGTTGGGGTTGTTGGGAGCAGTGGTGGTGCAGTGAAGAAGAGGAGAGGACAGACCTTTGCCTGTTTTGCTTATCGGTGTCATTGGACGAGAACAAAGATTATTTATCATTGACTAAGATGCTTACTCCATCATCAAAGCCCGTGTAGTTTGGAAATTGTGTTTGTAACATGTTTCAAGGGCTTTGAGGGTACTTAACTGCAAATGTGACCATGAAAATGTCCATTTTAGGGGAAAAAACCCCACCAAAACAGACAAACTGTATAGATATGGAGCCTCTCTGCATCATCAAACAGCCTTTGACCAAAAACTAGAGGAACCACCCGCTTCTCATCTGTTTCTAGTCTTAAAACTGGAGCTTTATGTTGCTGCAGCCATCGTGGAGCAATATATGATTTTTTTTCAACATCTTATGTTAACGTGACAATCTTATTGGTCTGTGTGAAGATGTGAATTCTGGCCATTTTGGGGTCATTTGTAACAGCTGTACGACTCTCTCCCTCATGAAACGCGTGTAAAATGTGGAAACGTACGAGCGGCAAATAATCTCCTTTTTTCGTGATATTACCTGCAAATTTGTTTAAAAAATTGTTTGGTTTTTTTTTGCAGATCTTGTTAGGGATCAAGGTTTGACTTGCAAATTGGAATTGTCTACAAAATGCCTTATTTTAATTTCCGTGCACCTGAATTGGAGAAAAAGCTGATTAATGTAGTGTTTTGAATACTTTTGAATGACATCTGGTGTTTGAAAGCGAAAATAACTTGTCCCTTCCAAAAAAAGAAAAAAAAGAAAAAAACAAAATCCAGAGATTTGGGGCTAAATCTAAAACTCATTTATTGAGATGTGTTGTTTGGGGTGTTTTTTTATGTAAAAAAATGTGTCTTTTGTTGCAGCAAACAAAAGGAGTTATAAATATGCAGTAATTTAGTGTTGAAACTCTGCGGGAGTACAGGTGGACACACACAAGAGGATTCACTAAGGACTTAAAACTTTTAAATACTTTCCCGCTCAAGGTTAGAAGTGAAACCATGCATATGTTTGCCAACATAGACTGTCTATAAAGGATGGACATGGGTACTTTAATGCCATGCACTAGCTGTGAAGTTGCAACAGTCTCTAGCTTCTTTTCTTTTTAACCTAGGTACCACAACATGGGACAGATCTTACTGTGAAACATAAGATAGTAATCAAAGAGTGCCAAATCAGTCCCTAACTGGAGTGATCATCTAAAGTTAAGCCCATAAACTCATCAGGAAAGTGTTTACTGAAGGCAGAAATCAAGGACGCTTAGGACCATTTTCCAAGTCCAAAAAAAAAGATGGCAGAAAATGTTTTCCTAAGTCAAAATTTCAGATTATCAAAAATTTTAATTAGGATAACCTGAAATGTTTCACTTACAATGAAAATATTTTTTCAGTGGCAGAAAGAAGCTTCAATAGTTTTCCAGTGGATTTCTGTACATGAAGCCCTCTTTTCACAAGCACAAGAGTCGCCCCCTGCTGGCCACTGAAAAGTAAAATGCAGGTATAAGGTGCTTCTGCAGTGAGCTTGAAACTACAGTCTTCTTTTATATACAGTCTATGTATACTAACTTAGCATGAGGCCTGTCCAAAGGAGAAATAGCTAGCCTGGTTATGTCCAAAGGTAACCTGCTAATGCCAGGTTAGCAGTCACCTTTCAAAAGTATTTTCCCAGTATTAATTTAATAGAACATCCCCAAATAAAAGCAAAGGCTTTCTGATAATTTAAACCGAATCTTCAGGTGTGTTTCCACCCTCAGAGGTTTTCACTGTAATGCAGTAAAGATGTCAGAGTGTCTTTCACAACACAGGATTGCACTCTTTATCACCGCTAGACTTCTTCAAAGGGTAATTCCACCAAAATTTACTTAAAGAAAAAAAAATTCCCCAAAGTCTGCCCTTATTTGTCATGTTAATAAATCAAGGGTACTTAAGAAATTAGAAGTCAACTTTGATGGAAACCCCTTGGATGAAGCGGCGTCATGTGCCATTGTTATTGTTGCAGTGTCAAACACTGGCCGTTAGAAACATGCTTAGTTTGTCAGCGTCTTAGGATAAAGGGATTCTGCATGTTGAGCCGTTTTATTTATTTGTAAATGTGTTTTATTTAATTTTCCTGACTGAACTGTGAAACCAGGGGAGCTCATAACTAATTCAACTTCAGATACAAAACATTTGACTGACAGATTGTTTCTGATGCCAAAATCAAGAGGCCTTAATTCAGCAAAACTAGATTGTAGGAAAAAAAAAATCCACTTAAAGACTCCTTTGACCTGAAAGTCACGAGTGATTCATATATGAAATGTTAAGAAAACCACTTTTGTACTCATTTTTACAGACTATTTATTAAACTGTGATTTTGTAAGAAATAAACAAATTAATGTGGCCATGTCTTGTTTCAGGGGGTGGGGAGTGAATGGGGGCTATAGGTGTGTGTTCAATAAGTCATAAGATTAATAAACATCACTTATTTACTGTATCATTCACAGGAAAACATGAATAAATACAATGCAGCTGCTTCCATAAGGTACATTTCTTATACTCTAAAGCTTTGCAGAGGGTTAAATCTTGCCATTTATCTTTATCACGTCCGAGTTGGCAGCTTTTCTTCACTGTGCAGTTTGGATTCTGTGAAACGACGTCGCTGTGAAACTGAAACGAGGTCATGTCCCGACACAGTCTCCGGTCAGGTTTGGGGGTTAAGAGGCACGTTCAAACACGCGCCATGGAGAGGTCCCAGCCGTCAGGAGAATCGGCACCGCGACACAAGCAGGAGTTTAAATGACCAAGTGAAAGACACCAACTCTACTTACATTTTGTCTCTCCTGCTGCGATAAGTGTACAAAACCACAGGGGCAACACACTCGGGCCCAGAAACACCTCAGACTCATCTTTGAGAGAAAAAAAAAAAAAAAGAAAAAAAAAAAATAAACTA
>VUQR01021389.1:26673-37025 GCA_015108515.1 Hemichromis elongatus
AAAAAAAAAATAAAAAAAATAAAAAAATTTAAAAAATAAAAAAAATTAAAAATTTTTTTTTTTTTTTTTTTTTTAATAAATCAATGAATAGAATTTCACTTAACTAACCATTCGGGAAGTTCATACTTAGTCATTAGTGTTAAGTGATTTCACATATAAAGTGTATATATTGCTTATAATCAATAACACACACCACTTTTTCCTCTACCACCATAAATTTATTCAATCTTTTAGCTTGAATATTTTTCCAAAGAAGTGGAACGAAGTAATGAAATAATTACAAAATGGAAAAATAGATCAGAGAATAGATCATATTCACAGGTTTGATTTAAAAAAAATAAAATAAAAACATGACAGAAAAAAAAAAAAAATCAGACAGTGAGAGATGAAACCATTAATATCTCCCTGCATTTTTCTGCTGCCCGTCAGAACAGCAGCAGTCTAACGGAAGTCAGGGCAAGTCAACATGCAGCTTCTCAGATCCTGCAGTACCACAACTGAAAAACCATCGGCGATTGAGGTCACCTGGGAGGTGATGTCGAATCATCTACTTTAGTGCTTGTGCATAAAAAAAAATTAAAAAAAAGACCTAAAATTACCAACTTAAAAAAATAAAGAGGTGGATTAAAAACAAGATGACACATCCTATCATGTTAAATAAAAACAAAGAAGATTGTTATCACACAAAATAAAAATAAAAATGATGACAATAAAGACAGAAGAAGTAAAACTATTAAAAACTGAGCACAGATAAGAGAGGCAACCAGTCGGGCACCACCACCATTGCTAGGTCCACATTGGATGTAAAGCATCTCACTGTAAATAGGGTATCATTGCAGCAAACAATCAATCACGGGATGCAACAGACGGCAATAAAGAGACTTTTCTTCAAAAATAAAAACAAATAAACACAAAAGTAAAGCAGCTGTCCCTTCACAAAATCTCTTTACACCACATTAAAAATTAGCACTGCTGTGAGCTTTGTGTACAGTATAGATTCTTTATAGATATATTTTTTTTGTATAATATATACGATCATTTCTTGTATACACAAACATAAACTTGATTCATTGTAGCTAGCCTGTGCCTTTGGCAAGATTACTTACAACTCTTCTGTTAGATTCCAAAGCTATTTAAAATATACTTAATGCATAAAAATAAAGATTTTGGCATTGTCTCACTCTGTTCTTAAGATTGGGAAATTCATGTGAACTTCTCATCTGGAAGCTGAGTTCTCTCAGTACTGCTGAATTCCTCTGCCAGTTGACAGGGGTCTTGTCCTGCCAACAGGGGGCGCTAGGAACTGGACTTTGTGAAAGGGAGCTGCCACACCTAGGGAAGGTGGAAGAGCTGATGGGAGTGGCTCGGCACAGATATTCCACAGAGTTATGACGACCTTGCGCTCCACAGCAGAATCAAAATAATACAGACAATGCCAATGAAATGCCTCAGGGAGAGGGGGGAGGGGGATACACCCTGTTTTTTATTTTTGTTTTTTGCCTTCTTCCTCTCTTGATGCCGTGCAGGGGTCTGCTCCCTTCCGATTTGCCTGCTGTTTCCTACAGGCTCCACCCCCACCCCCTGCCGCCACTGAGATTTTCCACTAAAACAGAGAGCGAGGGAGGCAGAACAACATTCCCAGCTCTAGTCAAACAGTCAATTCAATCAATCCAAGTCCTCAACGTCCAGTTCTTTCCAACCTCAAGCTTAGTGTTCAGAGCTGGATCTCAAAGGTTTTTTGTAGCTCAGTAGAGAAGGGATTTGTAGGGGAGGGTGTGGTGCGTTGGCGCGAGCGACTCTCCAGGGCTGCCCACTGGGCCTCAAAGGCATCTTCCTGCTGCTGCGGGGGGGGCTGCACGGATGGGGAGCAAGGAGCAATTCGAGATGAAGCAGCCCAGTTGTCCGCCCCATTAAAGGTCACACTGTCACTGGGAGGCTGCTGGGAAGCGGGGATTGCCGTGGTGGACTGTGGAGGCTTGATGAATGGGCTGATGTTACTGACGGGCTGAACGTCATGCTGGGGGGTCGTGGAGACCGGGCCGGGGAACGGCTGGGGTTGTGTGGCTGAGCCAAACACATTAGCCACCATCTGTGAAGGAGTGATGCCAAACACAGGAACGCTGGGCTGAGGAAACTGTAGCCCATTAGCCATCGGGTGGGAGGCTGGAGCCTGAGTGTGCAAGGCGGGCTGACGAGGGGGCAACATGGGCACGGGAGGGGGTATAGAAGGCAAAAAAGCCACTGGGGGACCAGAAGGTACAGAAGCCACTGGCATCGGCACAGGGGCAACAAACGGCTGGGGAGGAGCCGAGGCGGTTGCCAAGATCGGATTGGGCTGCGGGGCTCGGACAGATTTAGAGACTTCTTCTAACCATCGGTCTGCTTCTGAAGGTGTGCGTTTATGGGAGGAAATAGCTGGAGAAGACGTGGGGGGCACTACGATCACTGGAGTAGGAGCTGACCAGTCACCTCCTGTCAGCAGAAAGTACAAGAATGAGTGTCAACTCAACATTTAACAACAAAACATGAGACACTTCAACAGTGAGACAGACGCAAAAGCAGGCAAAAACAGTATCACGCAAAATAAAAGTTGTTCGTTCGGACTAATGTCTGGGACCAAGAATGAACGAGAACCGTTAAAAGAACTTGAAAGTTCGAATCCTTTAGTTAAAGGATCCATGTATGCATTCATGCATAGTGTATTTTTTAAAGTCTTTATATATCAGAATGCCACCCTGTTCTCTTGCTCTAAAGTGTTACAAAAGATTTGGATACCTCACCTGTATCTGCTTTAAATAGCTAGGGGTAGCTAACTTACCCCACACCTGACCTTTAGTTAGTGGGTTGTACTATTTAGGAGAGCAGTTCTACAATGAGACAAGATGTTTTAGAGACTGATCTAATAAAAATCACTTCTTCCATAGAGAAGACAGATCCTACTATGTGCTAATCTGTAGTAATCCACACCACCTTTTAAGTAAGCCATACAAATTTGAGTGGTCTGATCAAATCTTGTCTTCTTCCCATATATTCAGCTTAACTAGAGAGAACGGCTCTTCACATTACACTGATCTTATAAGAATTATATTGAATTTTAACTCTCAATCCAAACCCTCTGAGGAGCTGCTTACCTGTCTGTGCCGAGGCCGTTGCACCTGCAGGGCTTTTGGCCCATGGGTTAGTTTCTCGAGCAGGCAGAGCAGGGGGGAGAACTGAGGGGTTAGCAGTAGTGGCAGCGGGGAAGGCAGGAGTTGTGCCATTCACTAAAGCAAATAAGAGACAGAAGCTAGTACAAGCAAGCCTGTGCAATGAATGATGTCCACTGGTAATGCACAATACACTCTGCATTTAATTAGCAGTCTAATGAGGCGTAAACTGCACGCAAAATAAATGTTATTCAGTAAGTTATAAGAAAATATGAGCAGCCACACATTCTCCAACTGCAAATTTAAACTGCAAGCAACACATTCATCAAGTTATTAGAAGCTGGCTTAACTTCTACAGAGCAGAATTACAGGGAAATGCAGCCAAACTGTGAGGGATAAATAACGCTGGTCATAAAAGTGAACAACCAGGCTATTACAGTGTGCTTCTATATTTCCCTGAGTTGGCAAATGCAAAATCAACATCTGATTGAGTTAAACCGTAACAAAAAAAAAATAGTTAAAGTGGACCTGTTATACTTTTTCTTATGTTTTGTCACATGATGTGAGAGTTCTGTGACTCTGAACGTGGCGTTGCTGTTGGTGCCAGACAGACTGATCTGAGCATTTCAGAACTGACATTCTGACTACTGACAGTTTAGGGTTTACAGAGAATGGTCCAAAAAATATAAAACATCCAGTGAGCAGCATCAACAAGTTGAAAATGCCTTCCTAATATGGTCTTCTCAGGCACACAGCTTTGCTCGCTTGCTGATCAACCCTTCTGATTACAAGAGGCAGCCAATTAGAATACATTTAGATTAAAAGCAAGCGGAAAAGAGCTCAAATGGTTTGATAAATAACAATTATTTTGAACTTTTCTGAGCTACTCTAGTAGAGTCCAATAATAATAATAATAATAATTAAATCGTGTGTTTAGTATTAAAATAATCTTTAACTTTCAACAGGATCTAAGTGAATGTAACCTTTTAGCAGTAAACAAAATTACATCTCTAGTAAATTTTTTTTTTAATGCAGATTCATTCAGAACTTCTCACAGTACACACAGCTGATCAGAAAGCTTTATAGGTTTTTACCCGGTGCTACAGGAGACTGTGGGGATGAAGCCGGTTTTGGCATCGGTGCTGAGGAGAAGGGATCCTCTGGCGGTCCACTGAAGGCTGTGGCGATCTGAGTGCACAGTGAACTGATGCTGTCACCTTCTCCTTCTAACTCAGGGACTGCAGGAGGTTCACATTGGAAAAGGAGTAAATGTCAATATAAGATTATATGCTATAGGAATATGGTAGAAGTATTTAAGAACTACGTTTTATATTTATTGTGCATATTTGCAAGGGCAGTAACACACAGCAGCCTGGACTCACCTGTGTTTTTCATGGGGAAGTCCGACTTGCGCTGCATAGTGGAGGGCAGGTCATTCATGCGCAGTGACTGCTGTCGTTTGAAGGGAGATGTCTTCTGACTGAGTGCCGGGAAGCCTCTGAAGGAGTTATGCCTGTGGAGAATCTCAACCGGTGCGTGTCTGCGGGGTATCGCCTGAGTTCCCAGTATGGGCACTGAAAGAGGCGGGGACGATGAGGGGGACGGTGAACCGCCCGTCTGGTGGGCTGACGAGTTTGTCACACTCGCTGCAGAGTTCCCGGCAACCTTGACCTCTGTCTCTGCTGTAGGAGATGCACAATATTTACACAACAGGCGTCTGCAGTGGTTAGAAATCACAAACAAAATAAAGCTAGTGGCATCTGCTGATTTAATCAGTCAATGGATAAATCATGTTTTGTTTTTTTTAATCATATATCCACATCTGTAATTCAGTGTGCAACAGTACACCCCCCTCACAGAGAATGCCAGGTGTAAGGTCTAAGAACATCTTAGAATAGAACAGAATAGCCTTTTATTGTCATTGTATATCAAAAATGAATGTAATAAAAATGTAAATAGTAGAACAGCAAGAATAAATAACATACAAGAGCAATATACAGAAGAAGAGAAAGGCGCACATTGGAGGACAGGTTGCAAAGAGCTTGAAAGTAGTGCAATGGACTGGATGGCCTGAGTATAAAATCAATGATGAGGGTTACTCAGACCATGGCTTGGATTGCTGATTGGGTGGGATGGGTGGTGTGTGGGGGGATTGTTGCCCATCCTTCATCTTCTTTTGATGTTTTTTTTTGGTGCTTTACAGCCACCTTCTGAGTCAAATTACAGATCTGAGACTGGTGTAGAGGGAGAAACTTTCAAATTAATGGTTTTATATTAGCTAATAGGCCGCTAATCTGCTGTCATTGCTTTGTAAAAGAATGAGGTTATGTAAAGCAGCATCAAACTACTATATGCCGATTCGAGCTGTGCTGATTTATCATACATCTCATTTAACAACATATTCATAAAACTTAAAAGGTCAATATATCATAAACAATTTAACCTTTTTAAGATAGTATGGAAGACAAGCCAATAGATCTAATCCCAAGGACGGGGAAAAATACACCAAATACAAACCTTTTTTAGCATCTTGTAGCTGCCTCATGACTTCTTCCCTCTCTGCTGCCTCTGTTGCTGTAGTAACACGAAAGGAGCCCTCGCGGGTGAAAGTGGTTCTGTTAGTGTCAAAGGTTGCCGTGACCCCACACTCCTTTTCCCGTTTCTGTTTTCGTTCCAGGCAAGCAGCGAACGCACAACCCACAGCGTGACTGAGACGCTCTCCCTGAGAGAAACAATTCAAAAAGCACACTGAAGTGCATGATGTCAAAACGGCCATCTAACCAAAGTGATTCAGGGATATGACGGTCTTTTGAAGAAAGGTTAATCACGTGCCTGAGCAACTTCTGAACATGAACTCCAACATTTTTAATGTTCGCTGTCAGTGATTATGAATCAGGAAAATAGAACTGCAGTTACGAAAACAAGTCCTTACTGAGTCTTTAATGGCCATAAAACAATGGCAGATCCAGCGTCGTGTGGTGCCATCCCTGCAGATGTAAGAGAATGCCCGCTCAAAGTTCCTGTCTGGAGCGCAGAATGACACCTTCTCTATTGTCTGGTCCAGAATCAGGTCCTGCAAAAAACACACACAACCTCATCATTTTTTGATGTCACCATTTTATTGCTCAAATGGGGTTTTCTGATCGTTGTCTGATTGGGTGACTTAAAAAATCTCAACAAAATTTTCCACAACTGGGGTGTCTGTAGCTCAGCAGGTAGAATCATCACCTAATAATCAGAAGGTTAGTGTTTTGATACCTGGCTTCTCTAGTCTGCATGTAAGGTGCTTTGTATTGCATATTGTTGCTGCTTTGGTGCTATATAAGAGGTAAGAGATAAGATAAAACTTTATTAATCAATCAGGTGGGTTCCTCTGGGAAATTCGGTCTCCAAATAGCACAGCACCGACAGAAGTTACAAAACCCAAAATATAAAATAACAATAATGTAAAATAATTGAAATAAACTTAAATCATCACTGTACTAACAACTGTAGTTAAGAAGCTCAGTTTCAATTTGAAAACATGGGCTAAAAATGTTCACAGTACATAATAACTGAATAAAAACAAGCCCAAAAAGACTGAATTAATTACATCCAACTTCAGAAGCACCAGCCTGTACTTGATTCTGGTCTCTGACCAAACCCCGATTCTTACACAAACAAACTAAAAGAAAAATAAATATTCACTTATACAGGAAGCTTGCCACTGTTAATTCATTAAATCTAATAACGCATAATCTAAACAAATGACAATACAATAACAGAAAAGACGAAATCCACAGGGGTAGTACAGGATGCAGCATGTTTTAGCAGTACTTTCTCACAAATTACAGTTACTTTCCCCAAAAGAATTATTTTCTTTGTGGATTACCACTGGCAGAAAATATTTTACTCCTTCATTATTTATCATTTAATATATTTAAAAACCAGCTCAGTCTTTAACAATTATCCCCAAGAAGTAAACTGTTAGCTAGAAAAATGTTATGAAACGCAAAATAAGTCAAGTTACATACAGTAAACAGATAACTCACCTAACACATGCAGATTGGTGCATTGAACTTAAATTTACATTTATTTAACTAGACTGTGCTCGATTGCATGAAATTGCTAGCAAAGGGTTTATTAGTAATCACAATCATTGGCACAAAGAAAAGTAGATGAGAAAAATGTATTTTCTTTTCCATGTTATATTCTCCATTTATACAGCTTACAGAAACCACAAAAGACCATCAGCACTGGCAGTCTGATGCTGTTGACTGTCAACAAAGTGAAGCATGCAGTACCAGTTATTTCCAGCAGGTGTCAGTGGAATCTGTGATGTGACCCTGTTTACCTGAATGTTATCTACAGGTGCACTAAGTACATATTTCTAGAGATCCGCCTTTTGGAGGTCACTAGGCTACAATTGTAGTAACTTATCTTATACACTGCTGAAGCTCAGTGGCTTCCACCTTTACAGCTGCTAAAGCTACTTGTAATTCCTGACTGCTCTTTTCCTTTGATCAAGGTGCGACAGGTGACCGGAGGGACTCATTACCTTTGTTTTGTCGTCTACAACACGAAGACCATCTGCCGACACCCACAACACAGCTCGAACAGGCTTCTTCCCAGCCTGGAAAACACACGAAAGCGACGGAACAAGTTAAGAAACAAGGAAACTTTTTCAGTCTTTCCACATGCCCCAAGATTACTTCCCTTTGTGTTATTCCTTGGAACCTTCTCATAGAGGGGTGAGGGGAGTAAAAGTATACATATATCAGTCACAACACACACACACACACACGCACGCAAACAAAGCACACCTGTAAATAAATTGAAACCAGCAGGTAAAAAGACAAAAGAGAAGACACGAGTCAGGAGGAGTTGTTTTTATTTTTTGTCACACAGCAGGACCCAAATTTAAAGCAAGGAAGTTGATATGAGATTTTGTGCTCTGATGCATTCGACAGTGGCCCCATTGGTTAGAACAACAACAATAAACAAGGAAATGTTCATTCACAAAAAAACAAAACAAAAAACTGTTCATTGTTCTATTCTTGGTTCAGGGAAGAAGAGCTGAAGGGAGAGAGGCACGCATGTTAATACAACACACACACACGCACGCACGCACGCACGCACGCACGCACAACAGAAAAGTGCCCCGCCCCAGCCTAAACCACCCCACCTGCTCACAGCCACATGCATTATTATGTTTGTCTCTCCCCAGACAGACTCCCCCTGTATTATGAATGTGTGTGTTTGTGTTTTCTTGCAGCCTTCAGATGTGATCAAAGGGTAAAGTGTGAGAGGAAGAAAAAATAATAATAATGATGATGATGCTAATAATAAAGAGAAACACACTCAGACACACAAAGCAATAACTTACTTTTGAAAAGAATCCTTTGAAGAATTTCCTGTCCTGGAAGTGGATATGGTAAAAAGGGAGGGTGGGTGACAAGGGCGGAGGAGGTAGAAGGGGGAACAAGGCATGAAAATGTTACCTAGGAAGTCTAAAAATTGCCTGGAGCCGAAAGAAAGGGATTGGATTTGTTTTATTTTTGGTGAAGCTGGGTTATGTGTGAGAGTGAGTGGGTGAGGGAATGGATCGAGTAGCTCCATGTGATTCCACAATGAGAGACGTTTCGATGAGTGATAATGTGTTTGGTTACTGTTAGTAACACCACAATGGAAGCAAGAATACCCCTGAAAGCAAGACCTCGACAGGCAGAAAAACCACCCAGGAAAATGTACAGAGCAATCTGAACAGAGGTGATAAAGATGGCAGATCATCGGGTTTCTGTCTGTGGACGCGAAAATCCTCAACCTCTTTCATTCTTTTTCCCTCTGATTCCTGGATCGAGACACGGCCCTTGCTTTGTTGTTCAGCAGACAGAAACAAATTCCCACTGAGAGCAGTTTGACCTCTGAGTCAAACCTGTGACTCTTCAATGGTCAGCCTGAGTTTGGAGTCATGTTTAGGCTTCAACAACCACATCAAAAAACCAAACCAGACCCGGCCTAGCCTTAGCCCCCCCACCCTCCCCCTTCTCTCCAAGAGTTCCTCTCCTCCCCATAAGCTGTGAAAAGAGTACCACTCCGCTCCTGTTACACAGCCATGGTGGAGACGGCACTCCAAGCGCCATGTTAACGCATGATTTAACAAGTTAACCAGAACTGGAGATTCATTTGGAATGAGCTAAGCGATTGTTAGGGTGGGTGTGTGTGTGTGTGTATGTGTGTGTGAGCATGTGAGTGTTTACATTTATGTTTGTGAAAACCAGACAGTCATGCTGATGATAGCAAAGCCTGCAAAGTTAGTATTAGTATGCTATGGTTAGGGGGAATAAATCTCTAAAGGGTTAAGAGGAATGTGGAGGGAGGAGGATTTCGAGGCATTTCTCTGCATTAAAAACCTGCTTAAAAAGACAAAAAAAAGCACCAACAAAAAGGTAACACAACATTCAAGTATTCAATGTGTGAAGTGAGATGGAACTAAAGTGAATGGGAAGAACTTTGTGAGCAAAAAGTAGTTTTTAAATAGATGAAGGTGATTCCATCAAGACAAAAACAAAAAACAAAGCAGTGTAGCCGACATGTTCGCTGTTGATATAAAAAAAAGAAACAAGTAAGTTGAACATTGAGTATTTTAACTGTTGACTACAGTTAAAATTTTCACACCCAACTGGTGGTTTAAAGTCATTTTGCCCTCAAAACAACAGTAGCCACTAACAGGATGTGCAACAACGTATTGCACATCTTGTGCAACATGGGTCACGCTGCTGCTTTCTGCAACAGCTCACACCTTTCAATATTTGTCGCAAGGATGAAAGAAGTCTCTAATGCAGTGCTTTCAATCCTGGACAGGGGATTACTATTGTTGATATGCGGCTTATTTACTTATTTTTTTCCCTTCATGGGGTCAGGTTTGTGGTTTAAAAAAAATGGCACTGAGACCAGAATATTATTAGTTGGGGGGAGGGGGGCACAGGAAGTATTTTAAAAGTTTGCATCAAAAAGCACATAATTTAATAATTTTAAGTCAGCTGTCAATGATGCATCCTCAGGCTACTGGGCCAAATGAAACTGTGTCTTTTAAATGTGTCAGCAGTTCCTTGTGGAGTGCCTCACCCAGTCAGCACAAAGGTAACACTCCAACGCACTATCATCTCCTGAGTAACAGCAAAAACATTTGCACCGCTAAATCTCACAATACACTTCAAATCCCCA
>VUQR01021397.1:8398-24649 GCA_015108515.1 Hemichromis elongatus
GGTTTGTTTTTTTTCCCCCCCCCCCCTTTTTTTTTTTTTTTTTAGAATCTTGGCTCATGTAGACTCACATGGTTAGTAGTGGCTCAACGACCCCCACGACAACCTACAGGGGACAGGTGGGGTTAAATATCTGAGACATTCCTTCAGTTGTTGACTTTCCTCACACATTGCAATTATTCAAGCTCATGTGAGTTCTGCTGCTGCTGACGCCTGTAGGATCCAAAACAGAGAAACTGCATGTTTTTTTAATTTATTTTGAAAAACACCCATATCCCTTTTAACAGTAAGTATGAAAGTAACAGTATACATGAAATTTGGTTTTAAAAAATGTACTATGTTTGTTGAACCCCTGATGAACTCCTTGCATTTCTGTGCTTTATAATTTTCCTTTCTTCTTTATTAGAGCACTTATACTATCTCACTGGGATCACTGAGTTTTCTTTCCTTTTCCCTTTGCTGTACTGCCACATGACTGTTAAATGTGTTTTTCCCATTGCTTTTTAAATTGATTTATTTTGGTAATTTTATTCTTTTGGGCTCGACTCATTAACACTCATGCTCACTCTTGTCTTTTCTCCACACTCTGGTGTTCAGATGTAATTTAAGGGTTCTTAACCCTTAACCCTTGATCGCCTAGCAGCTGGTCGCTACATTAATAATCATTGCTCTGTAGAGCGCTTCAGGGTCAATGGACCTACTAGCTGTGGTGAAACAATTCAACTGACAATAGACCATCAAAAATAATGGTACTTGACAATGAAGAATTACTGCACTTCACCAATAACTGGATTTCTGCTGAGTCCATTGGATGCATGTTGACCAAATAAAATGGATGAAAAACAGTAAAAAGCTTTGAATTAAAATATTCACAGTAAATAAATATTTAACAGCAGGGAGTGTATAAAAAATACCAACATATACTTCAAACATACATCCCAAAAGCATCCAAGAACATTTTATAAAATAGTCATCTAATTGGTTGCCACCATATTTATTATTTAGTGATTTACATTCACCCATTGCCTGACTTTTAATGACTTTTTTGTTATATGCTGGGGTTCTTTTTGTGATACAGTCTGTTATAATTGTACTGCACTGTAATGCCCTCCCTGCTTTGAGCATTATACGCTGCCAAGAAAACAAAGTAGAACGCAATCAACATATTTATTTTCTGTTATTATATTGAACAACCTTCTTGTTTACTTTACACTCTCTTTGCTATGTACCTGAGCTGCATTAATACTTCAATACTGAAAATATGGCTTTTGATAGGAAGAGCTGTGTTTTTGTATGTTGTATAGTGTGTCTGTTATTACAGCTGGCACTCACTCTACTAAACAAAAAATAATAATTTTTTGGTGCTTTTGTCAGCAGATCATTTTTCATTTAAGTGACGCAAAGAACAAGTACAATCAGTGGACACAATTATATGGGAGTTTTTGAGGTGGGTTTGTCTGGATCATGCTGTACGTGGGTACGCTTTTTTTCTCCTGGTCTGCTGCAGCAGTGCAACGAGGATTTACTGTAATATTTCACAGCTGCTATATTTGTGAATATGCAAATAATTTTGTGATATTTTCAAGAATTCAAGGCTAATTCAAAACTAGCAGATAAGTAAACTAGGCTTGACTGCGTAATATAAATCTAACAACTCTTGGAATAATAAGAACAAAGAGAGATGACCTACATGGAGGGTTATTAAGTTCTGTTTTTTTCCTACTGACAATAAGCCAATTTAAATTTTTCATTCTTAAAATGTTTTTTAGCCCCTCTGTCTACCTTATGGATTAATCATCATCTGTCTTTTGGCAGCTCTCTTCAGAGGTCACCACAGTGGATTATCTACCTCTATCTAATGTCTTCCATGCTTCCCTGTTACACCAACCCTGCATGTTCTACTTTACTACATCCATAAATCTTCACAGTTTTCTTCTTCTTTTTGTCCTGCCTGTCAGCTTCATATTCAACATCCTTTGTCCAATTATATCAACTATCCCTCCTCTAGACATGTACATACCATCTCAGCTTTGCTTCTTTCACTTGGTCTACAAACTGCTCATCCTGAGCTCTATATACTAATTTCTAATCCTGTGTATTCTCTTCATTCCCAATGAAAATCTTAACATCTTTAACTCGGCCACCTCCTGTGTTTTTGTTAGTGCCACCATCTTGTCAACCTTCCCTTTTACTCTTTCAGCTATCCTTCTGTTACAGATCATGCCAACACTTGTCTGCACCCTCTTCACCCTTCCTGCACTCATTTCTTTATCTCATGTGCGACCCCAGGTATCTCATCCACCTGCACTACCTCTAGTCCTGGCAGCTTCACTGCTAAACCTGTCTCCTTCTCATTCATACACACATGTATTCTGTCTTGCCTCTACTGACTTTTATTCCACCTCTATCCAGAGCATACCTCCACCTCTTCCACCTGCTCTCTCCTCCACAGTAGATCCTCTGACCTCATCCATCAGCCTGCCCATCACTACTGCGAAGAAGAAGGGCCTTAGTGCCCATCCCTCATGTAATTCCGCTCCCATAATGGAGTGCTGCACATTAAAGTACCAATCTGTCACTCCTACCACACACCTCACCACTGTCTCATGGAACTTTATGAATTAATATTAACATTATTCCTGAATTAATGTGAAAACTATATCCTGTTGAGTAGTTTAATACATAAAACTCCATTATGATTGTATAGAATCATCGTATATGTATAGCTTGGTTGCTCTATGAGGACTACATATGTCAAAAAGTTTAGCTTTTTATAGGGTCAGACACACAGGCGAACAAGTATAATGAGCTTTATAGATGAAAACAAAAATTTTGAACAGAACTGAAAGACTTGAGTCGGCACAGCTGACATCTCCAACTTGCAAGTTGTACCAAACCCTGTCAAAGTGTTCAGAGGACTGAAATCCAGGAAGCAGGGTCAAATTAATATAACTAAAAGAAGGGTTTAATAACTGCTCTGAATATGAGCACACACTACATAGAAAAAGTGAAGTACCTGGAGCGTCAAAGGCAACACATTTAGAAGAATAAAGAGATAATTGTGGAAACCAGAACTATATATATGGGCATGTGTGGGGACCATGGGGATCAAAAATAAGGAGTGAAACATAAAACATGTCTTTAATGCTGGCTTTTTAAAATATGAAGTCTAAAACAGGAGACTCAGACAATAAATACATAAGGTAATGAGGGTAGTGGAGAACAGGTGAGGGATATAGTAGGAATAAGTCAGAGATAATGAGACAAGGGAAGTTAAAGTCAATACAAAGTACACGCGATAACAGAGACTATAAAATAAATAGGAACTAACCAACAAGGCAGCAACTTACCCAGAAACAGACTTAACATACAATACAAACCTGACACAATGATACAACAGAGGAAAATTTAGAAAATAACAAGAGACTAACTGAATAGACCCTACGTGGGATACTAACAGCAAAAAAAACAAAACAAAAAAAACCCCTGAAACCAAGAACTACAGCTCAAGATATTAAAGTGTACTAGGTATAAAGAATAAACAAAGAAACACATCAGAGCAATAAACACAGTCAAAGAAAAATCTCTGTGCTCAAGAATGAGGAACAATGACAAGAGGGGTAAACGCTAAACATGAGAACAGAAACAGAACAGACACTAACTGACAAATAAGTCGGACATGGAAATGCTGAACCAGAAACACAAGAAGAAAGAACTTAAAGACTTAAGCAGTGAACCAATCCAAACAAGCATGAAAACCCTGTAAATATATATAAAGATATAGGCACTAGAATGGAACATTACTAGAATGATGATGACATCAAAACAGTAATCCAACTCACGCAACAAAGCCATAGGACCATAACAAACTCAGTTTGAAGGAAGCGGACTGTCCCATTCCAGTCATCCAAATCTTCTCTGTGAGGCTCTCTTGTTGTGTGTGAAGTTTTAAATGAATTATTAAAAGCTGCTTCACTCTACCCTCTAAATCCTCTACATCACATGCCCTCAGGATTTCTCAGTGGGGCATGGACGTTCCCACAAAAACAAAAGAATCCAGATTCAACAACTGGTATCTGAACATGCTTGAAGAGAGAAGACAGTAATTTATAGGATTAGCTTCTCTATGGGACGAAACGCAGTGACCAAATGTGATCAAAAGGTGGAATGGGAACTCAGATCACAGGTACTGTAGAAATGCTTCAATTATTTGTTTATTTACACATTTTCTCTATTTCTTACTTCCTTATCACATATTGATAATAATGACAATAATAATAGGTTTATCATGGAGGAACATTGTGTGTGATAAAAAAAATATGAGTTTGTTTAGATGGAAAATCAGGTAAACTGTGTGAAAAACATTTGTTCGTTGACAAATCTCATCTTTGCTTCTGACACACCATCAGTGAAGTTAATAGAGCTTGAAATGGACCACTCAACCAGGCACTCACTCTGCTGATCACATTTATTGATCACTTTAGAACCTTCTTGTCCACTTCTTCCACTGCTGGGGTCTTAATAGTGTGAGAACTTTGCTTTTAGCATCGGGACTGATCTTATAATGGAACTACATGTATTAGAAACACAAAATGAATTTGAAAGAAGGAAAACTCCTTTACCTAAACTAAAACATTTAATTAATTAATCTAGATAATTTTTAATAATGCTGACACTTGATGATTAACCTCTGCTTGCAGCATGTGTGATATGTGTCCTGTTGTTGACCAGTGCTGCATTATTAATAACTACAGTGCTGCACAGTGCTCTGCATTAGCGTTATTATGGGGCTTCAGGTTTCAGGTACAAGCATTAGCAGTGACTAATCAAATTAATTTGTGATTTTGTCGAGTGATTACAGTCATATTCTCTCAGCTGCGTGCAAATTCACAGTAAGCCAATCCATCTTAAAACATGAAAGGACTTTAAAGTAGGAGTTATCTTAAAACATGTAAGATAGGAGACCTAAACCCACAATCAGCCACAAACTTTCCTCTACAGTGGTTAAAGGAGAGAAAATAGGTGTATTTCAGATTTGTATGAATGTTTGTCAACCAAACAATGATCATAAAATGCTACCCCGATTTTGCAAACAAATTCAATAAGATGTCCCCAGTTTATTTAAATGCAGCTGATAAATAAATCAAACAGTTTTGTGGTGTTCCCTTGAACTTATGAGCGATGTTAGTATTTTGGAGTATAAATGTTTGCTTACTTTTTTAATAGTAACGTAAGTATATTTGGCTGTAAAGTTCTTCCCTCTACCAGGTTCAACAGTTTATGATTTAGCAGCATGAGCGAAGAAATGCCAGTGACTGAATGATTCAGTCCTGTTCTGGGTCAGCCAGTGATTATCATTATAAACAACCTTGTAAATGTAAAGCCACGCAGACAACAGCATAGCTGCTGAGGGCATTAAATAAGAGCCCAGGGGCTTCACCAGCTTATCTATGTGAAAGCAATCTAATGCTTTGTGGACACTGGGGATCAGGGTATTTGTCTCTTGTGCACCATACACAGTCCTTGGCGTTATAGCTCTCTCTGCTCTCTCATTCTTTCATACTGACCAAATATGAATTGGCAGTAGCACAGATCCATAACTGTAGAAGTCTGTAGGTCAGAAAGGGTATAGTAGTGGTGTGCAGCATGCAGCAACCCATTATTGTGAATGTGTAAAGGTTCGTGTTAGTTCTTGTTGATAAGAATATTTTGGGAGCTACTCAAAACACTATAGATTGGCTATATTAAAATCACACAAATGGAAATCTGCATCGAACCTTTTCTATTAATTTCTTTTGCAATTTTGACTATATTCTACTACACCTATGTTGTGCCTTACACAGTAATACAATGCAGAAGCTTACTGAATGGCAGTACAAATATGATTATTTGCCTGTCATACGATCCCCTTGAAGAAATTGCCTAATCGCTTGAGTTACACTTAGCTGAGCTTAAGTTATATACAGTATTAGCAGGGTAGGTTTGATATGAATGCTAGAGGAAAAGCCCTTAGGGTCCCTGATACCCAATGCAGTAAATGCTCAATACATTTATGCCTACTGGAAGTAGTGCAAGAAGTCAAGGGATAATGTAAATGAGAAATGCAAAAGTTGTCGTGATTGTGGTGCTAGACATTAATGCCTTAAGGTTACCTAAATCAATATATGAATACACTACATTTCATAATCATCATCCAGTTGTGTTCAGTTACCAGATATATAAAACCAGACACCAGATTGACTATTTTGTTCTCATTTTGTGTTGTCTTTTTTTTGTTTCCCCATAAATTGATCTAAAAGCTGAGCACAGCCTGCTTCTGGACTCCTGAGGGTTTGTACCAGTGATGTATGGCCTGACTTCAGGTCAAAACAAGAAATATAGTCTTTCAATTTCCTGTTGTCTCTACATTCTTGACACCTTTATCCTTGAGGTAGAAGAAAAGAAGTGCTTAAGAAGGCTTAATCTACACTACAAAAGGTTCTTTAAAATGAAGATGTCCCTGAACTCACTTATACTTATGATAAGAGTCTGTGCGGTATATTGTAATCCAATGCAAAGTCTTAAAATGAATACTGACTGTGAAACAATTAAAAAAAGTGGAGTGTATCAGAAACACAACAGTACTGACATTTAAGTAATCAGTTTTTATATATTACATAAAAATTACTAGATTAAATGCACAGCATAATTTTTATTAACCCCTTTATTTACCAATCTGGAGGCGTGCCCTTTTTTACAAGCGCTCTTTAAATTACTGTAACTCTGCTTACATATTTGCTATAGACAAAATCAGATTAGTTTCTGAAAGAAGAGAAGAGAAGACAAGCTTTACATGGATATTTATTGTGCCATGGTAACACAAAGCAGTCACAAGGTACCACTTTCTGAACACACTGAAAAATCAGCTCAGCCTAGATTTTCCCAACGTTTTACATTACCAAAACTCCTCAATCATTTTGGGCTAAAGAGAAAATTTGAATGATAATTTTTTTTTTGTCCAGGTGGCCTGTATGATACTTTGGTGTTCAAGGGTTAAATGCAATTAATTAGGCATACATGCATTTTTTGGCATTGTTATCAAAAACAGAATTAAATACTACATTCATTTTCCCCATCTCCTCCCTGAGCTGTCACACCTGGGATTTTGCTGCCTGTCATCACACAGTCCATCTGCCCTCCAGTGTCTGCCTGCTGCTTCAAATATACAGTCTTGGCTGCCACAACAATCGATAATGACTTCTCGAGCCATAACCCACGCAGGCCCCATGCCCCTGACGTCCATCAGGGCCGCATAAGCAATGCATGAAGATGCACTTTAGGTTGGACTTAAGGAAATTCTGCCAGGCTGTCAGATAATGGCTTTGCTCAAGCAGGGGGAATACATGAATGATGATACAGTTGAGCTCTGAAAGGAGCACTCTGAGGCCCACCTGAACAAGGCCAACATGTCTTTTATGGAGGGGGCAGACTCGGGGGACTCAGGGCACCCTCCCCTGGGCTAAAGGCTTTGGACATTGCTGTGTTCTTTTGGCTCCCTCAGGGCTGTCCTAAACTTTCTATGATTTTTATGAGTTAAAAGGGAAAGCAGAATTACATTCCTGCTTTTTTTAGTTGAAGTGGTTTTGCTTGCTTAATTAGACGGAAACTTTCAATAGGCACTGCTGTGTTCTGCATCCAACTATAAATTGGCCTGGAATGACAGTTTAGCATCTCTGTGGTGGAGGTGATGATTCCCTGCCAGAAAACAGTTGATGGTTCATAAATAAGCTACTACTTTAACTGGCAGTCATTACTAAAGTGGTTTGGTCCATATAAATCATTGTTTTAGTACCACTGGAACACCTCACAAAATGAACAATAATGTGGTTTAATGACAGCAGCTGTTGTGAGATTGGCAGTATACATTTAACATGAGTGATAAGAAATACAAAAGGACAAAAATGGTTTAAAACACAAAGTACTGACAAACCAATTTTGAATTATGTGAGAAATATGTCTGCTGTAAAACTGTCACAAAACCTTTCCAGTGAGGGATTGAGGATGAGGGTGCACGTGAGCATCTTGATATGGTACCACTGCAGACTTCAGGGGTTAGATGTAGAACAAGCAAGTCAGATGTTTAGAAGAAACTTAAAGTGGATTTGTTGCTCCTTTGTAAAAAAAGAAACTGGCTGAAGACTGAGAATCTGATAAAGATGCCTGGTAGAAGATTTTTGGGCATGTCAGAGTGGCAAACTTAGCGCTGGAGCCCGTTTGTTGGCCCGCTGCCATAGCGACCAGGCCCAGAACAAGTGGTAAAAAACATGTTTAGATGGAGATAATTATGTGCATACTTTTTTTTATAAAGCGTGTAATACAGCTAAAGATACAGAATTACAAAAATAAGTTTGTACTTCTTGAGGAATGAATAGTCTTTAAATACCAGTTTTTATGACATATGATATAATAACTTTATTGAAGGTCCTGTAAATGCTCACAAGGATATTTGTAGCCAGCACAGGTATGCAACTATTCTTATTACAGAGATTTCTAGTTTGAATTTCTTAATTTTACCTTAGATGTGTCTACGGTAATATCATCATGAAGGTTTCCTCCACAGATTTTTTGCATAGCTAATTGTTTGTATTATTTTAAAAGATAAAATAGTAAAAATACAGGTAGCACTAGCCCTCCTTCTACAAATGATGTGTCTATTTTGGTTTTTAATACTGCTACAATTGCGGTAGTATGACACACACACGCAACTAAGTGGAAGGTACAAAGAAGTTTGGATAGAGGCTTGCATATATACTTTAACCCCAACCCTTTGCATTGGATTACAATCTACTGCACAACCTCTCATCTGATCTGACAATTAATCTGGATGAGGAAATTTAATACTAGTTTTTATTAACTGTTCAATTTTATAAGTGGGCTAGAAAGCTCAAAATATCAAAATTTGGTATGGGTATATATCAGAATGGTAAGGACAATTCATGTCATGTCATGTCCCAGCCTAGATGGAAACAAAGAGAAAAACATGAAAAGTCACTGCTCTGTTCCCAAGGAAGGAGCAGGGCTTCAAGAGAACTTGCATTCCATAAAGATACATTTCATTCATTCTTTTAAGCTCGATATCATCATTCATGTTCTTCGGGGACCAGATGGGCTGCCAGTTGGCCATCCATCATAGAGACACCACAGAAACAGACAACTATTTGCTTTCACACTCACACCTACCACCATTTTCGAACCACCAACTAACCTAAAACCTTTGGAAGCCATAGCATCTGGAGTGAACACAGGCACAGAGAGAACATGACAAAATCCACACAGAAAGGACCGAACCCAGGACCTTTTGCTGTGAGAGGAAAATGTTGGCATTCATACTTTCATGATTGTTTAAGCCAAAAAAGGATGTAGGTAAGGGTTGTAGATATGAATAAGTGAACTGCAACTTATTATGAGATGAGCAGATTATGAGAGGATTATATCTTTTAATTGTAGGAAATCCATTATTTAGGATCTTAGGCTAACTAGCAAGAGCAAGAATGCAAGACAATTTGAATGACCTTGACCAAGACAAAAAAAAACTTCGATAGTCCGTTTCTTGTTTGGGCTACGCAGATGTTCAGAGCACCTGCCAGGTATTTTAGCACCTCAAGGACATTTTCCAATCTGGGGCAATCATTGTTCCCTACAGACTTCGTCTCCTGCTTTTGTAAGGTGCAGCAGGAGAGGAATTTGGTTAAATCTGTTCTTGTATTTATATAAGAATAGTTCTTGTAAATACATATAAATACCACTAGGTTTGATGTTCTATCAGCCTCAGTTTTAGTGGGGAATGTTTTGATCAATATATACACACTGCATACAGTCACAAACAGTTTTTGTTTCTTTGACAATAAGTTTTATCTGCCATGGTGCGGGAACTATCGATACAATCACATCATTCTAGGTAAACCACCTTTATGTCATATCTCGTGTTTAAATGTCAGCGCGTCTCATCGCGTCAGCCTTTCTGCTCCAGCTTTATCCTGTCAGATGCCATGTCAGTGTCACATCACCCTCTGTTTACCGTTCATTCACTTTGTGCCCCTCATGGCAGTTGTCATTTACTCTGGTTCCTGATCCATTTCCTCAAGTATTTAATGAATCTACTCAGCATTCAAGGATGTTTTCCTCTGGTTAGTTTAAAAACTGGGCTGGAAAAGGAAACTAAGTTGGCCTAAAATATGGGAAAGATGTTTTTGGTCTCTTTCCCAAATGCAACTGGTGTTTTCAAGCTTAGCCAATTAAGAGGGGATTTGTCTGAGCTTATCATCTTCATTCCTTCCCTTCCCTCATATCTGGGTCTGTTCCCCTGTCCTTTTAGCTAGTTTTGTTCCCCTGTGTCTTATCTCCTTCTCTTTCCTCCTCTTCTAATCACTTGTTACCCCATCTCCTCTCTTTGCAATTCAATTCAATCCAATTCTTCTCTACTACTCTCTCCTCTTATCAGATATTTATTACTGGTAGATAGATTTCACTTTTTCATTTTCAGGTTGGGATGAGTGTTTGCCCTGTTTATAATTTATTCCCTGCTTATGTTTTATTTGTCAGTTATTCAGGGATCTGGTAAATATTTGCACAGAGAGGCCTGGCAGTAACCAGCCAATTGGCGTATCATCACTCTATGTCAACTGGAGCTGGCTTGCGTGTTTTTTGTGTTCGTGTGTGTATTTATCCATATGCAAGGCAGAAAGAGATTGCATTGTGGTGTGTGTATGAGAGGGCTAGTGTGTGTGTGGGGAGGGCTTTATTGCGGTGGCTTTGGCTGTGGGTCAGGAATGAATTCCAGCTTCCAGAGTGAAAGAGAGTAGGATCCAGCAGTGGTTTCAGGCTGTTATTGATCAGATGTTGTTTTATGGAGCTTTCCAGATAGAAAATAAACTGTATGAGGGGAGTAAAAAATAATTGAATCACACAAATAAGCTAACTTGTTATAGTGAAAATCTTTTAAGCTGACTGCCCTCCGCCGATCTCTGCCCGTTCGTGTCAATTGTTTCTTTGTGTTCATATGTTGCAGATACCTGGTGGGTGGTGAAGGGATTGTCGGTGCTAACTGGAGGCACCTGCGCCCGGTGTTCTCAGTCTACAAGCCTTAGGATGTTGCTGGCACCCTTCTTCTGTGGCCTGGCAGGGAGCCCTGTGGTTATGTCATCTTAGTTTCTCTTCAGTTTTTTAAGTTTTGTTTTGTTTTCCTGCACCTTACCACACTCGCACACGCTCATGCACAGCTAGAGATCCTACTGATCTGCAGGAATAACTTCTTATGTAAGTTTATTATATATTTAATATCAGTAACTTCAGTTAGTTTGTGAAAATATTTTGGCTGCTAAAAACAATGTGCTGTCCCTCTTTATCACAGAGATATGAGATGTTGTGACAATAGAGATGGAAAAAAGAGAATAGGATGAGCCAAGTAATGGAAAATGAGTCAAGGGGGAAAGCAGCCAAAAAAAAAGTAGTTTGTGATGTTTTTGTAATAAACTGGTTTAACTTGTTGGTTTGAGTTAAAACTTAATGTTATATTATGACTGTCTTTGCACAATTTACACATTCTCTACTAAACTTTTTCGTGACTGACAACTGTGACTCATCAGGGGTGAGACAGTTTGGCTTTAGGCTGCACACAACATTATATATATATTTTTAATACATCGAAACATTCATATTTTTCGAAATCTCTCCTTATACACTTCATAGTCTCAGTATGTTTTCGTGCTCAATATTTTATGTCCTGACTTCTGTTCAAATCTATACCTTAATATTTTCGGAGGCCATCGTTTTGATAGGAGGGTTTATTTGCTGTGCACCAGGGACAAGTGTTGGACCAGAGTTTGCACTCCAGCAGATGGCAACATTACCAGTGACGGTTTATTTCAATACAAACTGGATTCCAGCATATGGGCAGAAAATTTAGAAACTTTAGATGAATGACCACTATGTACTTGTGCATCTGTGTGTGTTTGTCTGTGCAGTATTGCTTTAGCAGCCTGGCTATTGCTCTGAATATGCATTATTTCATGTGTTCTGAAGGATTTATACTGCAATAAAACATCCTTTATGATTGATTGGGCCGGTAAAGACTCTAATCCGGCCCACTGGAGCGCTTTAGAAAATGTGAAGAAGGGCATAAATTGTGTATTTTTAACTTTTACTTTCATACGTTGGTGTTACCCAACAATTAAGACCATTAATACTGCACTGAAATAATTATGTAAAAGATAAAGTATCTACTACGATTTCTTTAAAAAAAAAAGTAATAAAACAGGGCATAAATAAAAATGTGTTTTTTATAATTACAGAACCATCAATGAGCTAACAGTCTAGGGAGCTTGAAAGGAAAACAACTGGACTTCTTTAAGTTGCTTTCTTTCCAAGCTCCTTAAAATTACCACGACTTGATGACTGAGAACATGTAAAGAAAATGAGCTACCAGCTTTGTTCTGTAATTTTACATGTTCTTTTTACTATTTTAGCCCAAAGAGTCATGCTGACAGATTTCTCTTATTTACAAGAGCAACATTTCTTGAGATGTATTGTTGAAATTATGCTTCTCTTTCTTATCTTAAGCTATGTGAGGGCTTTGGTGTGAGGTCAAACATCTATATGCTTACAAAAACTGGACTTTCAGTAGTCTGACCTACTTAAAATTAAAGTGGGTGGCCCACAATCCAATATGAGTTTGACATTACTGTTATAGAGTGGCAAAGTCCTTTATGCATTCATTACTTTATTAGCCCTAGTCACCATGGACTTACCAAATGAAACTCAACAATTGTACAATCAAACTGAATCAATATTATATCACCACGATGCAGGACAACTGAAAACAGAACATAATACAACAATATTACAGGTTTATATACCTAAAGGTAATATATTTATATAAAGGCTTTATAAATTAAAATAGACCTTAGTACCTGCTTCAGTTTATTTGGTTTTCAAAATGACAGTGGCACATTGTTACACATCTGGATCTGATCCACCTGAAAGCTCCAAGATGTATGATTGAATACACCCATTTAAGAATCCCTACACCCAATTATGTTGTCTTAAACAGGTGATCATATTGATATTCTTGCAATGCTGTGGCAAAAATATTCTGTAAAAATGGTTCAGAATTAGTCACACAACATTGTTGCATATGCACTTTGGTATACTTCCATAACAGTAGTTGATAAGAAAAACAACAAACTCATGCTTATTAATATTTTACATACTAAATGTTCCAGTTTACAAGCAAAAACATGGCATAAAAATAAAAGCAAGTGCTACTATGGAGCTGATGGTTCAAGTCCAAAGGGCAACAAACAAACAAAGGAAACAAATTTACTCAGGGAGAACAGGAGGAACAGCAACAGACAATCTGACAAAGGCTACAAGGAGGACGGGTCTATTTATACACAGAGGGTGATTAGGGGAGTAGAGACAGCTGGAAAAAACGAGATACAGGTGCAAACAATCACAGGAGGGAAGTAAAACTCAAAGCAAGTCACAGGAGACAGTTATCAAAGCAAAACAGGAAATAACCCAAAAGATAACTACTAAAGACTCGCCCTAAAACACAATACATAGGGAGCACAGAGGAGTTTGGAATAATAAACTCAAGATAGAAACCAAAGCACAACGAAACACAAGAACTGAAACTGTTCATTTGACTTAGAGTAAGGTGAAGACATAAAGAGGGAGGGAAAACAATGAGGGAACTAAACACAAATAGCAAACTCCATAACTGCCAAACAGTAACTACAAACTAAATGGAACAAGAACTGAAGGTTCAATATATTAAAGGGAATAAATGCAAAACGACAATCTAATAATAATCAAAAAGTAAGAGCATTCGAACTAAAATGAAACCAAACAACTTGGACCAGAACACAGGACATGAAAGACTGCAAAGACCGCAAAAATATACAATAGCACTATTAGCTAGCAGGCAAAATTTGCCATTTAGTCAAAAGATGACCCTATAATTTGAGTTGACTAATCCATGAGCGCCAAAGGCTGAGAGGATGAAAACTGAATAACAACTGTGCTTCCTGAATAAATGTTTTGTGTCTATAATTAACATCTGCTTTTTATAATAGATAATAATTACAGGAGGATGCAGAGTGCAGGCACATTTACCGTGTTTTTTTTTTCATGTGTGCACAAGGTTGTATTGGAGCTTGTATGCCTGAATATCTGACATTACTTTTAAAATACCTAGTTTCACAGCTTTAAGCAGAATTATCCTTGTCAAGGTCTAGTTTATCTCTTTATCCCTCATTTCTCACTTTGCTTATGCACCCACACTTGCATCAAATATGCTTTTTTCCCTTTTGTATCTAATTAGAGTTATTCAGTATAACTCTTGAGACCTTGAACGAGTATACTGAAAGCTGAGGACCAACGTTTGCAAAGTGCAATGTTGCGTATATATGTATGCTTACATGTATATTTTCTCCCAGTATGATATATTTGACATGATGTTGTGTTTAAATCTTTAATGTAAGGAATATACTGTCTTTTTTTCTTATTTCGACTTTGACATTGATTTTCAGTGTTAATCGATAAGCATTCGGACAGTGACGATTTTCTTTTTCTCCTGTGGCCTCTCTGCACTGTGATATTCAATTAAATGGGATTGAAGTGCAGACATTCAACTTTAATTCTATGAAAGTATCAAATTAACTGTTTAGAAATTGGAAATATTTTCATACGTCCCCCATTTTCAAAGGCTCAAACTAAAAAAATCCATGGACATCCTGTGTTTGTTCCCTTGAGATGCTCTGCCAGGTCTTTACAGCAGCCACCTTCAGTTGCTGCTTATCTGTGTCTCTCTCTTCATTGCTATATTGTGTTGAGATCAGGTGACAGACTCAGGTGTCAAACAATATCCCATTTTGCCTTGGGAAACTCATCGACTGCTTTTGAAGTGTGCTTTGGGTCTTTATCCGTTTGCACTGTGAAGTGCTGTACAATCAGTTTTGAGGCAATTGGCTGACTGAGCAAAGTAAAGCCCTTATAAACTTTAGAAATCCTCCTGCTACATCTGTTAGCTGTCACATCATCAATAAAATTACCTCCACCATGTTTGAAGGATAATATGATATGGCTCAGATTGCGAGCTGTTCCTTTCCTTCTCCGTGATTTTCTCTTCCCATCTTTCTGGTACAGGTTCATCTTCATGTCACTTGTGCAGACTCTTTAAGATGCTTTCAGAGAGAGTCTAATCTGGTCTTCTTGTTTCAAACAGTGGGTGTAACCTTGTTGCAAACTCCCCATATTTATGTGTATACATATGTGTATTGTATACTATAACAGTGATACACCTACAAATTCTGACAGCAAGTCAGAGGCAAAAAAACAAAATATATATCAGATTCAATATGCAGGATTTCTTTTAACTTCAGTGTTGTTGTTGGTAGATATGATTTTATCTTTCAGCTACATTAGTGGTGGGGATGAGTCAACACAGTTTGTTGTGGAGTACTGATTGCATTATTGTTTCCAGCTGCCGGGAGCAATGCAAACTGGATGCTTGATGAGGAGGGATGGCACGTTTGAGGGAAGGGTCTGGGTCTGACTCGAGGCCGTCTCATATGTTACAATCAGTGACTGGGGACTTTTAAAGCTACTGGTTTAACAGCTGTTTACTATCTTTCTGGTGTTTTTCAATAAAGCTTTGACTCTGACTTTAAATGTTCCTGGCAGATATGTTTCTTTTTTTTTCCATATCATGTCACTGATTATAGTTAATTCCTTAAGGTGGTAAGAATATTTATTGTAGTTAATAGTACTATTATTATATTATGACATTAAATAAATGTCACCGGATGACATAGTCTTCTACATAAAATAAGGTTATTTATCAAGTTCAAATGTTAAAATAACCATTGAGCTATTAGAAATAAATAATTAGTAAACATTCTTTAGTAAAATTCTACAAACAAAGAAAATAACAGAAAAAGCTACTTTAGCATGCTAAACCATGCATCTGTCCCATCACAGTTTTGCACCCTCAGAAGATTTTCATTGCACCTTCCACGGTGCATAAAATAATAGAAGTTTTTTTTTTAAGGATGTGTGTTTGTGTGTTTGTCTGTGTATATGTGGTTAGAGAGGGGCAGAGAGAGAGGAATAAAAAAAATATTCCTGTCTGTGTGCGTGTTAGTGCAAAGTCTTTAGGGGGCATATCGAGACAGGTGCTCATGCACATGCACTCATCTAATGCTCACTCTCCCT
>VUQR01021398.1:0-11440 GCA_015108515.1 Hemichromis elongatus
CCCTGCTGAATGAGCTGAACACCTTTTTCGCTCGCTTTGAAGTGAAAAACAGCACCACTGCACAGAAGACTCCACCCCTTTCTGGTGACCAGGTGATGACTCTGTCCCCGGGCAGTGTGAGAAGATCCCTCAGCAAGATCAACGCTCGCAAAGCTCCGGGTCCTGACAACATTCCTGGTCGTGTACTGAAAGACTGTGCAGTGGAACTCACTGATGTCTTCACAGACATCTTCAACATCTCACTCTCCCAGGCTGTCGTCCCCACCTGTTTCAAAGCAACTACGATCATTCCGGTGCCAAAAAAAGTCATCTCCTTCCTGCTTTAATGACTACCGTCCAGTCGCACTTACCCCCATCCTCATGAAGTGCTTTGAACGGCTAGTCATGAAGCACATAAAATCTGTCCTTCCTCCCTCACTGGATCCCTTCCAGTTTGCATATCGGCCTAACCGCTCGACCGATGATGCCATCTCCACTGCACTCCACTCTGCACTCACACATCTGGACAATAACGACTCATATGTCCGAATGCTGTTCATTGACTTCAGTTCAGCATTCAACACTATAATCCCACAACAGCTCACAAAAAAACTGATCCAGCTGGGGCTCAACACCTCACTGTGTAACTGGCTGTTGGACTTCCTCACAGGAAGACCACAAGCTGTACGGGTTGGAAGTAACACATCCAGCACCATCACTCTAAACACGGGGGCTCCTCAGGGATGTGTGCTGAGCCCCCTTCTCTTTACTCTGCTGACCCACGACTGCATTCCGTCACACTGCTCCAACCTCTTCATCAAGTATGCGGATGACACGACTGTGGTAGGTCTCATTAGGAACAGGGATGAGACAAACTACCGAAGAGAGGTGAGCCGCCTGGCCACGTGGTGTGGAGACAACAATCTCTCTCTGAATGTGGAGAAGACGAAAGAGATTGTTGTTGACTTCAGGAGAACGAACACTCAGCATGCTCCTCTGACCATCAACGGTGTATCTGTGGAGAGAGTGAGCAGCACTAAGTTCCTGGGTGTGCACATCACTGAGGATCTCTCCTGGTCAAACAACACCACTGCACTGGCGAAGAAAGCACAGCAGCGCCTCTACTTCCTCCGCAAACTAAGAAGAGCGAGAGCACCAGCCCCCATCATGTACACATTCTACCGAGGAACCATCGAGAGCATCCTGTCTAGCTGCATCACTGCGTGGTTTGGAGCCTGCAACGTGTCCTGCCAAAAAACTCTCCAACGCATAGTCGGAGCAGCTGAGAGAATCATCGGTGTCCCTCTCCCCCCCCTCCAAGACATCTACAGCACACGTCTCACCAAAAAAGCCCGCTGCATAGCAGCCGATCCCACCCACCCATTGCAAAGCTACTTCAGCCTGCTGCCATCAGGGAGGAGACTGCGGAGTCTCCAGGCCAGGACCAGCAGACTGAAGGACAGCTTCACCCATCAGGCTGTCAGGAAGCTCAACTCTCTCTCTATCCAAACCTACTTTGCCTTTGTGGAAAAGTAATTGCCCCATAAACCTAATAACTGGTTTGGCCACCCTTGGCAGTAAGAACTGCAATCAAGGTGTTTGTGTTAACTGGCAATGGGTATTTTAGATCGATGTGGAGAAATTTTGGCCCACTCTTAGCAGCATTTAGACATATTTCAGGGTTTTCAAGCGTTAATATCCGGTTTAAAGTAAGTCTAAAGCATTGCAATCTGATTTTAGTCTGAACTTTGACTCACCCACGAAAAACCTTAATTTTGATTATATTTTTCGAGCCATTCAGAGGTGGAGTGGCTGATGTGTTTCGGGTCATTTTCCTTCTGCATTATGAAAGTACGCTTGAGCTTCAGGACACAAACTGATGGCCAGACCTTCTCCTTCAGGATTTTCTGGTAGAGAGCAGAATTCCTGGTTCTACCAATTACAGCAAGTCATTCAGTGTCCTGAAACTGTAAAGCAGCCCCAGACCATCACACTTCCACCACCATGTTTAACTGCTGGTATGATGCTCTTTTTATGAAATGCTATGTTAGTTTTAACAGAGCCTTAACTTTCCAGAAAGTTCAACTTTTGTCTCACTATTATTCACAGAATAGTAATAGCCTGTTTTGCCTAGTTTCTTTGTTTTTGTTGAATCATGAACCTTAACAGAGAGAAGCCAGGCCTTAAGTTCTTTAGACGTTGTTCCTGGTTCTTTTGTGATCTCCTGGATAAGTTACTGAAATCTCTGAGTAATTCCGGTCAGCCGGCCAATCCTGGAAAGTCTTGGCTCAGTCCATAGCCTTTGAAATGGCTTTGTTACCCTTTACAGACTGATGTCAATGACTTTGTTTCTCTGTGTTCTTGAGTCTTGTTAGATCATGATGTGCTTTAACCCTACTTCAGTTTGTCAGCAGATCTGGCAGTAACCTGACCTGGTTGTGGCTAGTGAGATATTCAGCTTTACAAAAAACAGGCTAAATCACTTTTCACATAGGGCAGAATGCTACATGGTCTATGGTAGCCCAAAGAAGTCAAATGGACTGCACCTTGTTTTGCACCAACAAACAGAGAAAAAAAACTGCAAAAACATTTCAACATCCTTTGTGTTCTATTCAACTTCACCACTTTCTCAGTGTTTTTTTTTTAATTTGCTGGTATTATGGTGACCACTCAGGGCCACTATAATGTAGGTTTTAGTAGCTTGTTCCCTGAAAGGGTCAAATGCTTTTTTTGTGGGTGCTAAACAGCAAACACTGTTGCAGATCAAAATTCTTAGGAGCTGAAGGGTTATACCATAGGGAGGTTTGTCTCACAACTTTTTCAGCATGCACAGTAATTATTGTGAAGCATTATATTTTACCCTAAACCAGCATCTTTGCCTTAAGTTATTTTTAGTTCCTAAATATAACCACTAAGTAAAAGTTAAAGTAGAAATTGAAAAAGAAATCCCACCAACAGTTTTCAGGATGACAAAACTGTGGTGTATTACACGGGCTTTGGACATCTTTAAAATGGGAACGTTAACTCACGCTGGCAAATTCTCCCTGCCCAACACAAACTGGTGCACAAGAACAAATTGTCTGCATGGAAAGACACATGTGGCATCTAAGGCTATGTTCACACTGCAGGTCTTAATGCTCAATTCCGATTTTTTGATCAAATCTGATTTTTTCTGTGTGGTTGTTTACACTACAAGCAAGCAAGCGCGCTCTATTGTGAATGTTCACGGTCCTCAAAGCGGCCCGCATGCGCAAAGGAAGACGTTACACACAACGCGCTCTGTTTACGTAAGTAAAAATGGCGAACACAACCCGGTTACGATACCTAAAAGTTTAGCTTGAATAGAATTGTCTCCCCGTGTGCTAATCAAGTCCAAAACTTCAGTTTCAGTCCATTGACTCACTCCTTCTCCAGTTTCCGCCGCCATGCTTTCTCGTTTGTCTTCTCCGGCGCTGATAATTGGCGTCTGTCTTGTGTCAGTGACGTAAAAGACGGATTTAATGCGACACGACCGTTCAAACAGCAGTCGCTTTCTAAAACATCGGATATGTATCAGATTCAGTACCACATACGAAAGTGACCCAGATCGGATTTGAAAATATCGGATTTGTGCTGTTCACACTGTCATACCATGATCGGATATTGGTTGCATAGGGGCAAAACAATCGGATTTGATGTGCTTTCGCCTGCAGTGTGAACGTAGCCTCACAAAAATGATGCTAGTAGTATTTCATCTCAGAATGAAAACCAATGCTAATACTTTAATGAGCTTACCTGCTTAATGAAATAGCAAAACAATTATTGGACTGCCTGTTAAACAAAATTACGTCGCTCTTAGGAAGATTTTTGTGACTCTTTTGACTTGAATCTTAAGACTTCTCCTCCAGTCTCATCATTGGGTCATCATTGGCAAACTTGGTAATTTAAATAAGTCTGTGAGCATTTAAATGCTGGTATCATTCCCAGTGTACTATCTGGTGCATTTTGTTTAATGTATGCACTTTTAGCTAGCAATTTGCTGTTTACAGAGTCAAAATATATACAAAGCTTAGCTGACTGTATGGCTGTCGGTGATTTTTCACAATCATAATGATTAATAAATGGCAAAAATTTCAATCTACTGGTACATAGATAACTAATGACTTACCATCATATGGGGAACAATTTTAAAAAATTCCTTAAGCTATCATCTGCCTAAATGTTAAGCAACAGCTAACATTTTCAAGGTCAAATTTGTAAAATACTTTGTTTCCTTTCCACCGGTCAGTGTCCAGTTAACAAACTTCTTTTCCAAGTAGCTCAGACATGAAATCTTTGTCAAAGATATCCAAAGGTGTTAATGGACTGTTTGTAGGGAACAGTGTCAGTCAAGTTACTTGAAAAAAGTTACTTAGTACTGATTACTTATTTTCAAAAGTAATTAGTTACTTTTTGAAAACATGACACAAAACCTGAATACTGAATGAAGCAAAAATTCAATTTTTTAATCCATCATATAAAATTGAATCAAATGAAAAAGTATCTTTTTAAAAATTATTTTATTAGTTTTATCAATTTAATTTTATGCACATTGCATTAACCAAAAATTAAATTATATGCCACAGTCTTTGAATTGAAAATTTTTCTTTAACATTTAAACCTATTTTCTGCATAGTCCAGGATATAAAATAAAGTAATGTTTTCTATTTACACTCACTCTTTCAAATAGATGCAAGTAAAACACAGCAAAAAAATAAAATAAAATCAAAGCTTCAGCGGCACTAAGTCCTGTTGCTCTTTAATCTATAATTCATCTGTTTAGCAGGAGTGGGGATGGTGAAGGTTTTGCTGGTGCCGCAGCAGCTGTGTCAGTGGGGGGATCCTGGGGTTTCTCTGAATTTCATATTCCCGTGGCGGCGTACTCGGTGCTTGCTCAGATTTTAAGTTTAATTTTTCACCATGGAAAAAAGTTTTCTTCCCACGTAGAGCGTACAGCGGATGCTCATGATTTTATCACTTTTTACAGAATACAACTAAAAGTAATGTAAAAACTTCCACACTTTGAACGCTACATGCTGGTACTCTCTCCTGGACTCCATATTATCCATTGTTGATCTACATGCAGCTGTTGCTGCCACGGATGTCGCACGCACTTACATCATCACATTACATCATTGTTGTGAGACACTCACAAACAAAATCACGGTTTAGTAATGCATTAACAGTGTGTGCTTACGGGAAAGTAACACTAAGCTAATTACTTTTTGAAAAGGTAATCCCTTACATTACTCATTACTCGAAAAAAGTAATCGGATTGCACATAACTGCTCATCTCTGGTAGGTAACCAAAGTCACCATAATCATGATGTACAGAAACTGATACCCAAAATCCTCTATCAAGTACCCAAAAGTAAATAGGGAGCACTAGCATAAAACATCGGGAAAACAGCCGACAAAGTTCAGTCTCACCAATCTAAAATATAATTTGGCCATGCTAATGTTTCAGCCATGTAGCACTCTGACCAAAATCAACTGGTGAAACGTTATTTATCAACTGTTTCGCTTGAGTTTTGTGTGGCGTTGACTTCGGGTACTAGGAAAGCATATCCTGTCCCTTTTGAGCTTTCCTCACTATTGACATATCACAGCATATACTTCTTAAAGGGATAATCTAAAAAAAAAAAAAAAGGGCCCTTTATCATCAGTATGTCCAGTGACAATTTGAATGGACTTGTTTAGGAAGAAAAAGTAAGGTGAGCTCACTGGCCCCTGGAGGCCTCTAGATGTAATCTCTGACCAAGGGTGTCAAGTGCCATTTGCCATCACCCTGTGTTTGTTTTTGTTTTTTTCAAATTATGTCGCTGTGTTTGCAGGCCAAATGTATATGGCACAGCGCCATGCTGGCCAGATGTTGCAGCAGCTGGGCACAGTCCACCCTATCAAAGGTTTTGCACATGTCAGCCAGCCCTTACCATTGTTTGCTGTCGCCAGTAACCAGAGTAGTGGCCCTTCAGCACTTCTGATGTGCTTATTTGTTAAGCTCAAACACATCTTTGTTGTGTAGCCATGTTTGTGCCTTAATAGAGAATATATGAGATGGTTTATGTGGGTATAGGACTGCCTATGTCAGTGTATGTACATGTGTATTTGAAAATGTTAGTTAATAGTTCTGGTCTTTCTTTCTTTCTGCAATCTGAATACCAATCAGACATTCTCAGGAGACTGGAGGTTCGATTCCTCCTTCCAGCCTTTCATCTACTCCATCAGTCACTGTGTGTATGCTTGTGTACCTGTGTGTGTGTGTTTTCAGAGGCATGTTAATAATGATGTTGTGTCTCTGCAAGTGTATGTATGCATCGAAAGGCAAAAAAGAAGAATAGCAGGATAAAGAATAAATGGAGGAAAACAGTGCAAGTGAAAAACACAACTAAAATACAAAACTTTAAAGAAAGACTTGAGTAGGAACATGAGATAGCAAAAAGAAGCCACTAAAAACAAACAAAAAAAACCTGAGGTGCTTCCAAAGAGCAATGGGTTCTCACATTTCCATTCAGAGTTGTTTTTCAAGCCATCCAAAGACGGCCTTTGTGGTTTCTTTTATAGATCGACCCTGACTGAAAATCTTGTAAATATAACTTTAGTGATACTGTGTGACTCAAACTGAAATCTTTAGTTAGAGTATGGGTGCAGCATTGCAAACACATACAGCTTTAGATTAGTTTACCAAGTTAAGGTTAGCAGTGCTACAGCAGCAGTCCTTTTTACTTGCAGGTTAAGTTTTGGATATTTGTGCAGCACAGTGATTACATGCCAGTTTTTTTCTGACACAACCAACACAGAAACACCAATTTTCTACATGGAAATACTGCAGAACTGCACTGGTTAGCAAAGCTGTCATCTGTCTTACCTTTCACCTTGCTTGGTTAAAATTAACAATCACAGAGAGAGATGCCGCCATATCCTAGTGATGCGTAGAAGATGTGTAACATCTTCCAACTGCTTACTGCGTTGGTGATTCAATTTAAACAAGTGAATAATTCATTTAAATTGCTAGTACTTCCAACACGGACTAGTGATTTAATGATCTAGTCTAACTATTTGCGCGCACACACAAAGTTTTTCATCAATAATGTGTGAAATGGTCAGTTGAATGTGTGCGCTGAATAAAAAGTACATCATGTTCATGGTTTGTACATACATGCAGAACACAGGCAGAAATTCAGCCTGTGTGTCTGAAAAGCTACACCTGATTTAATTGTGGCCATTTTCAGCACCAAGGTAATTTTCTCTACACTTCTTCTACAATTTTCAGCGCCGTTACTATTTTTACATTGCTCACTGAAAGGCCTGTCATATGCCCTTGCACTGTAGCTCTGCAGGAGAACGCTGGATGTCCTCCAGGGTGTCAAAAAGAGGACCTCAACTTGCTTTTCAGTTTTGGAAAGAGAACAAAGCTGCAGGGAGTTTAATGTAGCGAGTGCAAAGATTGTGTTAATGTTACCAGAAACATCTGCATTTTCAATGCAGTGAGCTGGCATGCTGGCATCGGCCTCAGTTTCTATCATTTCCACCAAAGACACTTGGGACATTATAGCAGAACACCGACAGTCTCAGCCTGTACCATGTACTATGCAGCCTCACCATGCAAAAACGTATAAAAGGTAACATGTAACAACTGAATACAAACTTTTTCTTGCTGGGAAAGCAAGTAAATGTAAGTCATGTTAATATAATATATTATATAAGTATTAATTGTAACAAAACTGTTTTGGCCTTACCATCGTTTTTTACAACCCTTTTCTTAAACGCCCTTTTGGCGCTATTTGCTTCTCAGTACTCAAAAATAAAAATAAAATATCTTGGCATAAAATAAGCAGAATTATTCTTTTATTTTAACTCACAATCATGATCAGATATAATACATTAGAATTAGTCAATAACATCACATTAAATGATCATAACCAAAAGTAAATCTGCCAATTGGAGTTTCCTGTTAGGTCATTATTATTTTTACTCTGAGCTCATTTGATCCTCAAAACAGGGTGAAAAACATAACAGCACGCAAACATGACACCTCCAATGTGGCAGCTTGTAACAGCCCACACATCGAATGTATGACATCACTGCGACGCCATCAAAGGCTATGATGTGCAAACGTGGCTGTTGTAAAAATGTGTGGGAGAGACATTAAAAAAAGATAGCAAGATTGTGTGTTGCCTCTTTTCAGTCAATAGGAGAAAGAGGAGACGCAGGCACAGATGGAGTAGAGAAAGAGAGCACCGTTTGTTTGCTTTGTTTGTATGCGAGAGGATGCTCTTTTTTTATAGTATATATTTGGCAAACATTAAATACCAACAGACTTTATCAGAGCTACAAATTCAGCCTGGTGAGTAAAATGTGCAACAGCAAGCAACGAAGTCTGAAGATAAGTCTACATTTGGTTTACATAGTTATTTTAAGGTCGTGGAGTTAGTGGCATCAGCACTCCCTCCACAGGTTTGGTTACCTGTAATGGCAACAAGGTAAGCAGTTTACCATGTCAGTAGCATTTTGTAAAGTTTTGTTTGCTGCTAAATACAAGGTGTAATAAAAAAAAAAATGCCCATGAAAAAATAAAAGACATAAATTGTCTGATTATTACGGACCCTGCAAGGGACATGGGAGAAAAAAAAATGAAGATGAACTTTTGCGAGATCTCGCAAAATAGGCCGCATCCTTCGCAGGTTGCATTTGAAAGCCGAGTTGGTGTATCCTTCGTGGCCCAGCCTATCCCAGAATTCATAGCCCGGCCCAGCCAATTAGTTTCCAACAATAGCGGCAGCTACTTAGTTTTAATGTTTCTCTTTCTGCGTCACAAAATAAACTTTTACGATATTTTCAGGCGTGAATGTAGATGTGTAACCTTCAAATATCTGCTCGGTTTATCAAGACATTACATATTTGCTCCGATGTTTTCAGAGACATCTGTTACCCACCAGCTCGAAGCTAATGGGAGGTCAAGGCCTACCAGAGCCGGGGAGAACAGTGGACTCTGGCTCATCGTGCCTCGACCTCCTGGTTGCCTTCAAACTGGCCGCCTTGCAAAAGTTTATCTTCATTTTTTTTTCTCCCATGTCCCTTGCAGGGCTCCGTAGATTATCTTGTCTCTGCATATCTTTTTTTTTTAGCCCTCCTGCTAAGTTTGGACCACTCCAAGTCTTATTGTGGCTCTTTGCATTTGTAGATTTGACATGGGAGAGCTGCTTCACTCTATTAAAACTCTGACACTTGAATTTTATTTTGGAGAAGAGGGCCAAGTCACAGGGCGCCTATTCTGGCAGATGGGGCAGATTTTATGCTTTTGTGTAGCCGAATAACTGTAATGAGCTGTGTGTAAGTAAATGTTCTCCCTCATAAATCACGAAAATTCCCAAAATTCATGGTGCGTAACTCTGCAAATGTCAAATCACAACAAGCATGCTCTTGGTACAATTACAGTGAAATCCCCTTTAGTATTCTGGAACTGAATATTTTGACTGTTATTATCTTAGTGTTCGGGTAGAGTGGCCCTGACTAAGAAGTGGCAAAAACGGTTGATGTTGAAATATTTTAATGTGCACAAGAGAGGTGGTCAGACTGATTAATTAACTTTGCTTCGGATTAAAAGTAAGAGATACAAGAGATTAATTAGGTAACTTATTTGCATAATGTATTTGTTATCAACCGTTTCATAATGAAATAGAAATGCTGTTTATAAAGAGTATTGGGATGTGAAGATAAGAAGCAGAAAAGTGTGTCAGCCTCTCTGCTGCTTGGCAGACATTTATGTGCATTGTCCGTTGGTCTAATTCTGTAGCTGGCAAAGGATACAAACAGATTTTCTCTCCTGAACTCAGTAAACACCAACTGGATCCGCAAAGTCACTTAGTCACCTTTGTGCAAAAATGAAAAGAGAGAAACTTACAAAAGATGGACAACTTGCACAATGTTCAAACGCTGAGAAGTGATATTTTGTACAAAATTATCTGAATACACATCACATGGTAACTCAGTGTGTAAGAGTGTGTAGGCATGCACACACCAACAAGCGTTTTCAACCTGATCCACTCACATGTCAGTGCAACTGTCATTAATTAACAGATGTTCCAGGTGGAGTACAATGTGTGTGTGTTTCTCTGTGTATATGTGTGTGTGTGTGTGTCCTCTTGTTCAGTTAATGAGTCTGTCTACTGTACTGCAGGTACAAAGGGACAGCAGGTCCTATAGGGGCAGAGGAACATACCTTCTTGTCAAGGACACAGATGCTGCCCAGCTGTTCCACTTTTGTTGGAACACACACACACACAACACACACATTGTTAAAGCCTTTTTTTCTTGTCTTTTTTCAACTTTTACCGTGTCATGGATCAGATGACCTGTCCATTGATGTTTTGATGCAAAATCCATACTCAGAACAGCATGTGACCAATACTCGGTATTTTACTACTAATGACTAATACGCCAGTCTTGAATTGCCAAGACCTGTGATTGAAATGAAGCGATTGAAATGTGCCACTTACCTCAGACAGGTTATTTTAGTAACTCAAGGAAGGCCATTATATTCATCAAATGAGAAATACACATAACCACAATGTCTAACTAATTTATAAGGCAGGGGTTAAAGTAAAAAAGCATTTTAATTTTTACTCAAGTGAAGATGTGATTACAGTCTATACAACCAGAAATCAAGAGGCTGAAAAATCTCACTCGGGAAAGCAAGACATACATCAGTGGTGCTGAATCAGCAGTAGTGGAAAATGCTCAGGTTCCTCTAGTTTAGGGCTTGACTACAAGCAGGATAATAACTCTCCAGACCCAGCAGCCCTACATACTCAAGGTGCAGTTGAAATTGGTAAAAGAATTATGCATTATTTTGCATATTGTATTATAGTAGATACGAAACAACTGCATTCACATAACCATTTATATACTTTAATATGAATAACCCTAATGGGGAGATGGAGCTAGTCATCCAGGGAACACAATTTGTAAAGATCCCCGATTTCGAACTCCACTGCCTTGCAGTCATATGCAATCAAGCAAAATGCTATAGAAGTAAATCCTGGCAGAAAATCCAGATTAGAATCCTTAAGAGGGTCAGATGTCATCATTGAAATCTTTCTGGCAATTCCTGCTGTTAACTCGACCCCAAGTGTAATATTTGTATTGTTTTAGATTTCGTTGGTTGGGCCGAGGGATTCCTGGTCAGCACAAAGCTTCTATACTACACTACAAGCAAGTTACTTTGAAAATGTAATTCATTATAGTTAATAGTTACTTCTCAGTTAGTAACTGAGTTACAAGATTCTAAAAGTAATTAATTACTAGAAAAGTAACTATTGCATTACATTAAAAACATGTTTAACCCCCTGTGGTCCAGGGGGTTAAACCACAAAAATGTTTATTGAATCATATTACATAACTTTAAATATAAATTGTCAATTTTAAAATTCTATGCACAAGG
>VUQR01021401.1:13008-49432 GCA_015108515.1 Hemichromis elongatus
CAGTTCAAAATATAGTTAATAAAATCATAAAGCAGTGTCAAATTAAAGAAAAAGCCAACAGAAATTAATCAGCGTGGCACCAGAGCATCTATTCATTCACCCTCCGTGTCCCTGATCTCCACGGAGGATCACTCTTCCACAGGGATGTTCCCACATTTTTTTTTTGGTATTTGATGATGAAAGCGCTGTCTAACACGCGAGCATAAAATCTCCCACAGGCCCAAAGGTGATCAGCTGGGTTTTCATCCTGGAAGAAGCCACTACTGCCATCGGAGGTGAAATGTTTCATCATGAGAGGAAGGCGATCATTCAGAGCCTCTGCAGATCTCACTGCGAGGGGTCAAAGATCAGGGGTTTTCCTTTAAATTGCCACCCCTCTTATATATCGCGTTTAGAGAGCTTTCAGTGAGTAAATCAGCTGTCACATGAGTCCCACGGTAATCTGTGGTGTGTGGTCCACTGGAGTGCACTGCCACCTAGCGCTGGCGTTGGAGAACTGACTGGTGTTTTCTCGGTATGCAGCCATGCTGATCGACATGAATAATATGCCCGCAAATCCAACCTTTCTTATTAGAGGTTTAAAATTATTCCTCTTAGTGATTTAGATCTCGCTGGCAATAAGCTTCCTGCACGCACGCGAACAAAAACGTGCTGCAGTCACAGTTTGGGATGTTTTAATGAAAGTAAACAGAAACTTTTAAGGGTTTGAAGTTTCTTCATAGTTTTGAAAGAAGTTTTGTGGAACTTGCAGAGTCTCTGCACAGCTGTAGCTGAACCCTTTTCGCCTCTGTCTGCTCTCTGTATGGTGGTGGACAACAAACTCGAGAGATCAAAGGCGCTCCTGGCACTGTGTTATTACTCCGACTCCCGCATCGAAGGCCCCCAGGGCGCTCCGCATACCTTTCCAGGCTGGGCAGAGCCGGGGAGGCGCTCCGGCAGCCCTCGCCTGATCCGGTGGGTGTGCGCATATTCTTTTAGTGTATTTAAGCGCTCACATTTGGCATCTGATAGTGTTTTTCAGCGCATCTACTGACACGATGGCGACCAACAAGGAGGCTCCTCTGGGCTCCACCGAGAACCCGATCAAGTTCAAGGACCAGGACTTTGAAACTCTCAAGGGGGAGTCTCTGAAGTCCGGCGTGCTGTTCTCTGATCCAACCTTTCCAGCGGAGCAGAAGTCCATCGGAACACCGGACGACCCGGACCCTAAAAAGGCGATTCAGTGGAAGAGACCCAAGGTGCGACAGTTTGACCACTGACAAATTATGCATGCGCGTAAAGAGCCAGCTGTTTTGCAGAGGTTTGGGTTTTCGTGGGCTCATTTGGCATAATTCAAATAAAAACTCTAAAGTTAAAGAAAGTTTCTCTGTTTTTCAGGAATGTGTTTCTAAACGCTCCCCCCCACATTCTGTACATGAGCCCTTAGCAGAGCTGATATGGGTCTAGACAGATTTAACCAGGTGTGGCACATCTGGAAAAACGTATTCCTGGAAGAATTTGTGAAAGAAAGAAAGAAGCGAGGAAGAACTGAAAAGGTTATTCAAATGGTTTGGACTTAAAGAGAAATTAAAAAAACAAAACATATTTTCAGGGAAATCCTTGTAAAATAGGGCCACACAAATCATTCTGTAAAATGTCAGATAACCTGGTGTTTCTGATTAAAACGTTCTTAAATGGTCATTCACTGAAGTTATTCTTTATACTGTTTGCTCTTCTAAACATATCACCATCATCTTCTTCAAAGAAATTAAGATTTGAGTACAAAAAACAGCTCTTGTTGGTGTAATAAACAAATATAAAAACTAGGCATCATCTGGAAAAATGATGTTCTACACTGGGTTTATTTTACAGGGCAAAAAAGTTGGAATCACACAAGCGGATTTAGTGTTGGAAAGTCAAAGCTTAGTGGCTTCTTAGTGAGGACACGGCAGGAGGTAAAACATTCGTGGTCATAACAGCAGAGTTTGTAAATTGTGCTCTTCTTGTTCTGTTTCTGCAGGAAATCAGTAAGAATGCTGCGTTTGTTGAGGACACAACTGCAACCACTGATATCTGTCAGGGCCAACTTGGTGAGTTCATCTGGGAAAAAAAATGTATCTTTTTATTTGCAAGTTATTATCACTCCCCAGGGAATGAGTTAGGAAACCAGTCATGTTGAAATGTCTCAAACTGGGATTGCACAACACCAAGTTAAATGTATACAGGCGAATTAAGTAGCTTTACAAGAGGGACCCACAGGCCCCGAGGGACCAAAACATCTAATGTGCAGTCAGAGGGAAAAGAGTTGTGTCTCTTATGTGGTCATCAAACCCTAAATCTGCTAGGGGTCGTTACCCCATTGAGCTGCAGCTTTACTAGCCTGCAGCATCAGCTAAAATATGTGTTTTTCAGTCTGTTTCCTATTTGTGATGAACTAGACGGCTGTTTTTTGGTATAACAGCAAACTCCTCCTCCACCTCTGGGATTTCTGGATTCATGATTTGTGTCATCGGATGTGTGCGAGTATGTCACTGGCACAGATCAATACCCCCTCCTCCTCTGCCTGCCTCTGTCTCCATGTCTACATTTTGGGTTTTCTTTTAAGCTACATCCCAGTCTGCGTTTTTCTATGATTTACACAGATACTAGCAGTTACTGCAACATCTGCAACACAGAACAGATGCTGGCTGCTGGAGAAGAATGTGGTTGATTGTTTGTCTACCTAACATGAATGCGGGAGACCACCACCTCGAGGCCCTCTGAAATACTTTCATAAATGTAAAAAGCAATCATCTTTATACTCCTTACGTTCGTTTTTCTTGTTTATCAGGTGACTGCTGGCTGCTGGCCGCCCTGTCCTGTCTGACCGCGCACCCCTCTCTCTTTGATAAGGTGGTGCTACCAAACCAAAGCCTGAGTGACCGTTACGCAGGGATCTTTCATTTTAGGGTAAGAACAGACTCTCTCTAAGGCCTCCTGGTCTTTTTCTTACTTAAAAACAAACAAACACTGGAACTCACTCTTCCCCCTAAAACAGCATCTACATTATCCTCAATGCAAATTGCCCACAGAAAATTCGAGGGAGGCCCGATTGCCATGTTATTACAGAAGGCTTCTTGGGCTGTGCAATTACCATCAGTAATGGGGGACATTTAAGGGTCGATGCGGACTGTAAACCAGCCGATTTAAGGTTTGACTCTCATCATTCACTGGAGCACAAACTGGGTGTTACATAAGAAAGTTAAAACACAGAGCGAACACCATCCCCACAGACACAGCAACCAGGTGACCAGCAGGAAGAACATCAGATCAAAGAGGCCCAGAATGTGGTTTATCGAGGCTGAACTTTTATGAGCACTTTGAAAGCAGCTAAAGAAGAAAGCTAACTGCTCTCTAAGCAAAACCTTTGGTGATGCCTGTAAAGTCATGAGCATCAGAACAGCCGAGATGCATCTTTTCAAAACACTGTGTCTCTGTGGCGTTCAAAACTCAAGTCACCACTCCAAAAAACTGGTCTGCTCCAAATATTAGGTCCCCCAACACAAACAGACTAATATATTTTATGCAATTAAATGCCAAGAGGATCGCTATAATTTTTAACTTTGTGGAAGCCAAACAACCTTTGGTGAAGCGGATGGCACAGCATAGAAAAGCTGCCCCATCAGGTCAGTACTCCACAGTCTGTTTACACCTGCAGGGCAGTGGCTACACCTTCAGTGAGGATGTGCACATACTGGAGAGAGAGAGGAACTCTCTGTGAGTGGTACTCACAGCCGTTAGACAACGGTCATGACAATTTGCATATTAACAACCATGACACTAACTTACGGGCCATTGTTAGTCAGTGCTGCTGGTTTTGGTCATTACGTGCTTGTACTGGGAACTGAAGATGCTCTCAGATGACTGATGAAAAGTTTCTCTGAGTACAGGTAAACATGGATTACTGTAGTTTTAGGTCATATTTGATACAACGTGAAACTCATTTTGTTGTGGACATACATGGAGTAGAGTATGCTTTAGTATAATCATGCGGTGTCCTGAGGTTTCTCATGTCTGGTCATAAAACAGCATGAGGGTAAGCAAGCAACTCAAAGTTGACAGGACTTAACAAACCATTAGGCAGCAGTGAGTACGTCCATCTTTAGCATACAGCTTATGTTGTTGACAGCACAGATTTAATTTTACCTAATACTTTAAATTTGACACTTGCAGACTTGCAGACCCAGAGCTGACTCAAGTTGCTTTATTTGAGGACACCATCACACATTCAGCCAAATCTGGAGCCAAAAATGTCCATTAAAATGTTTCCCTGTGTTCTTTTATTAAATCATTACACACAAAAGCTGAGGTCATATTTCAGCATAGCTGTACACAAAACACATCAGTCTGTTGCCCTCGAGCAAATTCATCTGCTGGTAGTTCTTGCCAAAGTTTGTGGTCACATATCGTTTGGCACAACATAACATGAGACTAAAAGCTTTTTTTGTCTGGTCCTGCTTGAGCGCCTTTGAAGAGCCATTTATTCTGACAAATGTGAAGCCTGCATACACATCACTAATTATATTTAGACACCCCTTAAATTTAAGGACAAATTGCCTGAATTTATGTTTTATCTAATTTGGCTCTGTCCTTTGAAATGTTTTCAGTGAGTTGTCTTTTTGCTAGGCTGCTGTGGCACAGCTCTTGTATTTAATGAAGGCAGCTGAGACACGTATAAACTCATCCTGGAGTCATTTCTGCACAAAGGCCTCCCAGCTAAAGGGAGACAAACATAAACCCAAATCTTTATCACCTCATTAGAACTGTTGATTCTTATCTGGAGAGTTCAACACTCATTCTCTGGCTCTTACTTGCTCAGATCAATAAAATATCAGCTTCATAGACACGTGAATCTTGCAAAAGCAGACACACCAGCAAGTGATTGTTTTGGCTCGAAGCTCTGGACCTTTAGAGACTGCTGGGGAGAATGTGGCGTGACTGAACAAGCAGGACGGAAGGACTGGAAACTGATTCTGCCCTGTCAGAGTAATTGGAGAGCAGTTCAGACATGCAGGTAGTGACTCCACCGGGACACCTGTACACACACACACACCCACACACACACACACACACACACCAGCCATGAAAGACCAGTGTAAGCCTGCTTTCAGCTACTGTTGTGTACACACCATTAACAGTATGGTACACACCTCGAGCTATGACCAGTAACAACCTGACGAGTTGTTTTTAAATTCTCCTTTATAAACCTTTTGAAGGTTCACATCTGGACAGCTGATAAGCCAATTGTTTCTTGTTGATGTTAAATTATAGCATTAATTAAGGCAAGACCATCTTATCTACAGGCAACAACAACAGGGCAGTTTAAAGTGCTTTTCATTATTTCATTTAATTATTAATCATTAATTTTTCTCTGTAACTGACGAAGGTCACGTTAACCGAAACATTGTAAATAAATAAAAAGTAATGGTGAGCAGGTCAGTGTGTAAAGATTATACTATTTTTCTCTACAAAGATTCTTTTTTCTCTCTATGCACCGGTCATTGATTCAGTTGTGCTAAGGTTTCCTAAATTTGTTGCATGATTTCATTTAGTTGTTTTCAACAGTTCAGAATAATCTCACACTGGTCCTTGGCCATCTCCTGTTAATGCCACAATGACACTTTCTGTCTGATTGGCTCACACTCACGGCAAGAGCTGCATGCCCGAGATGACCAAATTAAGCATATCCCATCTCTATGACATCATACAGATCAAATATCTGATTCATAAAAAAAAACTGTCTGAAACAGAGAGTTTTAAGCAGTCTGAGGCTCACAGGGTTACTTGGACATAAACTGACTGGTAGCTAACCAAAACTAAACTAGTAACTGTAACATTTTAGCTATCCATCGATTTTCTTCAGCCTATCTAATTCAGGGTATTTGGGGGAGCAGATCTTACAGGTGTAAATGGCAGGGTGCCCTCAACAGGTCACCAGCCTATCACAAGGCTAACACAGAGAGGCAGACAAATATTCATGCCTACACATTTTCACTAGTTAACCTAACGTGCATGTTTCTTGACTCAAGGGAACATGGACAACACACAAACTCTGACCAGTGGATGGAAACCCATGACCTATTTGCTGTGAGACAGCAGTGCTAACCACAACCAAATGTGTGACAGAAAATGTGATTTATCCCAGGTGAACATTTGGGAGAACTGGGAAAGCACCCAAAGAAGGCAACTGCTCCCTAACCAAAAACCTTACAATAAGAAAAATCATGATTTGATCCCTGGCTTGATTTGTAATTCTTACAAAGAAATTAATATTATGATATGCTGAATATGATCACAAATTGCTTTGGAATCTGAACTTTGCCAAGTTCTCTTTGTGAGGTTTGATTACTGTTACAAAGAGGTCAAACAAAAGTGCAGAGCATGCATGTTGGTTGACCAAGATGGACTGGAAGCCTAGAGTATTTACATAGACTAGTTTTCCATCTCAGAACACTGTGTAATAAAAAAATAACATACATCAACATGAGAGATTACACAGAGACAGAATACGGCATACAGAGCCTTTCACTCAGCGAGGTCACCCTGACACAGACAAACTGCAGCGTCTAAAGGTTGGGGGTATTGTGCATTGCTAATAATTTGTTTCTACTGACCCCAGCTGGCCAAAAGAAAACAGTTGATTCTAATGTTCACATTCACACTCAGTCTTCCTCCTCATTACATCCTCTCTTCTCTTTTCACATCTACCTCTTCCTGTCGCCGTCTCTCTCTCTCTCCCTTCCTCTGTGCAGTTCTGGCAGTATGGTGAGTGGGTGGAGGTGGTTGTGGATGACAGGCTGCCAGTACGCGAAGGCCGTCTGCTCTTCAGCTACTCTCGCACCCGCAATGAGTTTTGGAGCGCCCTGGTGGAAAAGGCCTATGCCAAGTCAGTTTCCACAACCAGCATATGTTTCTGGGTTGTAATGTCTGAGATCACCCACTCCTTTTCTGTCTGTGTTATGTTGCTACCAGAGATAGACACTTTTCTCACCTCCCATATGTAGGTTAATTGGATCTTACGGGAGCCTGAAGGGAGGCAACATTTCAGAGGGGATGGAGGACTTCACTGGAGGCATCGCCCGCTCGCTGGTGATCTCTACTCGTACCCCTCGAGTCCTCTGGAGGTCCTTGGCTGCTGCTCTGTCCCGAGGAAGCCTGCTCAGCTGCTTCATCCAGGTACACGCAGTACCAAACTCCAGATGTTGACACTGACACACGTGGATGTTAACCTGTGTTTGTCTTCACAGGCCAAGAGTGCCTCAGATATTGGCAAGGTGACAGGAGAGGGGCTGATAAAGGGCCATGCTTATGCCATAACTGATGCGGACAAGGTATCACGAAGATGAGTTTCATTAGTGATCACAATTTTCATGCTAGCTCACATTATATCATTTTATTCTAAGCTGATGAAATTCATTGTGACATTAAATGTTATCTCATTTATATTTTATGTCTCTTTATAATAATTTTACGGGATTTAATCCTGTCTTGGAATGTAATTGAGTCATAATCCGCTCGACTTTGATCTAATGTTGTCTAATCTTGCATCAAATTTAAAAAAGATCAAGATCACAGAATAATCAACTTTGTTGTAATCAAATGTCTGTCAGTCTAATGTGATCTGTTCTTGTAAACAGATCGGTGCTTACAAAGCACTTTCATAGACTCATCATTTTTTTTTATGGAATTGGAAATTATAAGACTTTTTTCTCAAATCTCAATTCTTGATATGAATAATAACATAGTGAGAAATTATCCTTTCAAAATAAGATTTCATGTGCGTTCTATAATCTTTTTTTAAATTTTAGTTGACAAACCCATCAAATGAGATTTTGCTGCTGAGGCTGAGAAACCCCTGGGGTTTTATCGAGTATTGCGGACCCTGGAGTGACAAGTGAGTGTGCATGTTACACAAAGAGAGCACGCCCACTCGCAGTTTACAGAACATCCACGGACATCGAGTTTGTCTCTCCGTGTGCATGACTGCAGGGGGAAAGAGTGGGAGAATGTGGACCCGGCAGAGAAAGAAAGGATCGAGGTGAAATGTGTTGAAGATGGAGAGTTCTGGTAAGAAGAAGAAACATAAAACTTGTGTGTGCAGTGAATAAACCTCTCGCCGCTTTAAGAGCTCTGATGCAAGGCACTGTCTCCAATAGGATCAGTGCCGAGGACTTCTGCAACCTCTTTGATGTCGTGGAACTCTGCAGCGTGAATCCAGACTCTTATGATGAAGAAAGTGCACCTGGCAGCTGGGCCATCACCGAACACGAAGGCTGCTGGGTACCGGGGAGTTCTGCTGGCGGTAGCCGCAAATATAACAGTACGGTTCAAATCTGGATCACTGTTCATCCAAGCTTTACTGGGATCCTTTCTGTTGCCAGATGTCGCTGTCTCTGCTTTTTTTTCCCCCTCAGAAACATTTTGCAAAAATCCCCAGTATACGCTGGTCCTCAGGGAGAAGGATGAAAATGAGGATGAGGATGATGACGACGATGTGGGGGACGAAGGCGAGGATGACGAAGATGAAATGGATGATCAGACTGTGACCCCGAAGTCAAAGAAGAGAGACGAGAAGCAGAAGCAGAAAGTCAAACATTGCACCTTACTGGTGGAGCTGCTGCAGAAAAACCGAAGGCAGCGGGATAAACTCAACTTCCTCTACATTGCCTTCCATGTCTATAAGGTACCATATTTATCCAGCTTTAATGGTTTAGCATCTTAACTCTTTTTGTTTACACACTCATGTGACTCATTCTTTGTTTTTTACAGCTTCCTTCTGAGGTAAATATCTACCAATTATCATTTATTTATCTAACATCAAATTAACATGAGAACTATTTTTATTTCTCAGTAACTGTTTATTTTTTTCACATAACTGCAGAGCACTTGTGTGGACCGCAGCTTCTTTATGAAGAATCGCCCAGCAGGTCGTTCTGGGACGTACAAAGCTCAAAGGTATAAGATGATCCTTTCGAAGAAACTGCATGTTGCACTTTAAACACAAAGAGAGCCCTGTGTTCACACGATGATCCCAACAGCTGCAGATCCTCATGCTGTGGTGAATGTTTGGCACACTTTTAGTTGTACCGATAATTTTGAGAAATGCCTGAGCTGAAGTACTGAAGGGATTTTTTATATGAGAGATTTTTTATCTTTTAATGACTGAGAAACTTTATCTGAAAAGAGATTTAAAAAAACAACAACCAGAAAATCAATCAGCTAGAGCAGCTACATTACACATTTTTCTCATGTTGCCATTAGAAATTGAGTCTAATAGTACAATCTGTATCATATACATTGATCAAAACTGTTAAGGGAACACTCGATTACCATAACACACAGTTAGTTAAATTTCAGGCAGTCTGTCCAGTCAGGAAACAGAAACCACGTCCTTTCACCTTGTTTGGAGCAAATGAAAATGACAGTACATGCGCTGGAGCGGCAACAGGACTACATCCAAAAAGACCTCGGGACTGGTATCTGCTTGATGGTGAAATGAGGAACAGAAGCACTACCAGAGTGCCTGTACTCACAGCCCAGCACCAGACCAATTCACCAGAGAGCACCAAAACTGACAGTCCTCCCACTGGTGCCATGTCCTCTTCACAGACAATCGTTATAGCCAATTTTCAGGCCTGCTTATAGAACATAATGACTGAGTGTGGTGATCTCTGCCAGGTAGTTACCCTTGGAAAAACCTTGTGGTCAAACCACATCTTTTTTTTTAATCATATATTGAGGTTTCATAACTTGTCATAAGGCTACAGAGGAGGTCTTTAAATGTGACCTTTATGGAGGAAAGGGTTAAAGGAGATCTGAGCCTATGGTTCTTTCCAGCTTGCCTCATCTTCTGATGTCTCCTCCACACTTGTGAGAGTGTGCTGGGAGACACAGCAAGTATGGCTGTGCTATTCAGGAGGAGTTGTGTGAATGAGCTGTAGGTACAGTGATGGGAACAGGAGCTTGTCCCATCGTTGCCTCTCCAGCACACGCTGTGTGACTTTGATTTCCAAAGCAGGTGAAATACATTCACAATAGTTTATGCTTCCTACAAGGGACCAACAGGTAAATTTATCTGATTTTGTGTTTCACTGTGATTATCAAGCAGTCGGTGATCCCCTTAATGTTTTTGAGCAGTGTATGTTTGGCATGTTATATGTATGGAATCTTTTACATTATTTGTTAGAATCAATAAACATATTGTCTGTCCCGCAGAGGTGTGTGGAGGAAGATGCGTCTGGATCCAGGTACTTACATCATTGTGGTATCCACCTATCGACCCAACATCTCTGGAGAGTTCTTCGTCCGCATTTTCTCCAAGATCGGAAATACTCTCGAGTAAGATGGAGGAAATTTTGCTTTCATTCCCCGAAAGATTCCAAAGTAGGGACAAAGAAAAACTTTCTGCACAGTGTGATGTCAGAAAACAGAAAAAAAAACTACCCGTGGTAGCATGTGTGAATTATTGCCACTGTGTGTGCGTCTCCCTGCGTCTGCACTCGTCATAGATATTCTGTCAAATTATAAACTCACTTCCCGAGGGCTCAGCTGCACGCCTGAATCACCTGCCGCAACACTCACACTGAACAGCACAGTCATAGTCACCCACACTCCCCTGTACCTATCAGAGGCTGAATTATATGTTATACTGATGTTAAATATAAAACACTGCAAGCAGCTTATAAAACAAGCTGGCACCCTACCAATATCCTGTGGGAAAAAAAGCTATTTTAGCCTGATGTAAATTAAACTGTGAAGTACTTGTAATAATGCAGTTTTTTCTTGAACACCGGCTGATGTTAGAGGTTTTAGAGAAAGTTTTTATCCCAAAAGACCAGGTAAAAAAAGTAAAGTATGATTGCTGGTCATAGATTAGAGGCCTTGTGCAACCACACTGATATGTTTAGGTGTGTGTTTATACAATTAAATTTGCACACGCTCAGTTTAAATGAGTCAGTTAAAAAAATGATAAAGTCTCCTGCAGAAGTATTAACAGTAGAGACCCTGAAGTCCCGGAATACCTCTATTTTTTATCAAGTTATATAAGATAATAACAGGCGTGCAGGCGCTTTGCAGTCATTATGCATCGTGAGTCATTTTTGACTTTCAACCAAGGAGAAATTAGACTGCAGGACCTCTAATTGTTATAGTATTGCCGGTGCTACTTAAGTAGCCTAAAGTATCTTAATGCTTTACTGCAGTTATTTTTGTGCAAATGAGTCAGCCAGATTTTTTACAAGTACAACAATCTGACATAGCCTCTGTGTTCCAGGACTCAAGACTTTGCCTGCACCTCTAGCTTCTCACAAGTGAGTTCGCAGACCTCTTCGGTATACATTACAGTACTAGATGCTAACAGGTGCTAAAAGCTGTAGTATGTTTATATTTGTTTTGCTTTTCTATCAGGTAATGACCGCTCCTGTCTCCTCAGAGGATCAAGAGAGAGTTGAGATGACTTTTGACAAGCAGGCTGGTCCAGTAAGAATCATAGCACTCAAACACTTTGGGCTCACCAGGTAAAGAAAGCTTTGACGTTTTTTGTTGAACTATTTCTTGTGGCTTGCATACAGGATGACAGGCTGAACGTCAAAGACATCATGAAGCTGTTCAACTCAGGTCAGAGCATCCACTGCATCACTAGAATCCAGTTTAGTAGTCTGTATTTATGCGAAGTACCTACAGTGGCCACCAGATGGGAGCAAAGCAGCTCTTTCTTAAGTTTGAACAGTGCAGCCACAGAGGTCACCAGTCTAGACAAAGGCTCATACACAGTCAGATGAAGCAAACTGAACTTAGTTGAGTAATGAAAAGTGACGACACTTGTCCTCACCTTCACCTTTCCTCGGCTAAATCCAATTTAAACCCTTATTTTCTCCCTCTGCATCAATCTGTGCCTTTCTTCCCTAATCACAGCTCTTGAGAAAGATTACCATCTGCCTTTGGAGACGTGCAGAGAGCTCATCTTTGGAGAGGATGTATCCTTTTGTCCTCAGTTTATTCTTTAACATCACTCACATACCAGTCTTCTTGCTTGCGGTGCACTGCAATCCTTGCTGACACTGTCTGCGCTGTAGGCACGTCCTCGTGTTCACGTTACAGCTGCAGCTGTTAGAAACCAGACTGACCTTTGCTGGTTTCACACTTCCTCGGGGCAGACGCTTGCTGACTTCTGCGGCTGAGTCATTGTTTCACCCTGCTGTTCACTATCACGCTCCTTCCTTATAACTTTATATCTCTGTCTTCTGTCCTGTTGAGATGTCCTTAAATTCTGCTGGCAGACTAAAGGGCGCTGCGCTCTCAGCCGTGAGCAAGCAGGAACCCTGCTGGCCAGTGTGCGCAATCTGCAGGTACGTGCGCACGTGTGTGTGTGTGTGTGTGTGTGTGTGTGTGCGTGTGTGTGTGTGTGTGTGTGTGGATGAGAGTCATGTCAGTGTTACTGATGCGGCTCTCTTTTTCAGTCCATCTTTTCTCAGTTTGATGAGGACTCTTCTGGAAGCATGAGCCGCTTTGAACTCAGCTCAGCACTGCAGGCTATTGGTATGCACACACGATTCAGTAATACACATACTCACACACACACACACACAGTTTAGCTTTACACCTTCGCTCAACCCTGTTTTTCAGAATTCCAGTGCGATAACAAGGTGGTTGAGTTGCTGTCGGAGCGGTTCACATCTGGAGAGCTGGACATGCCCTTCCACGGCTTTGTGTCATGTGTCACCAGGCTGCGCAAGCTTTTTGGTAACATGCACAAACACACACCTGTGTGTACATTTATCATCCATGTGTACTCTACTGTGCTAAGTTAGCACATCCATTATTGTTATTGTGCACAACTCATGCAACTCAGTGCATGTAGAGATGGTCAAGATGACCTGATGAATGACTGAGCATCAGAATGGGGGAAGATTGTTGCTGGGCACCAGTGTATTTAAGAAACCGTACATCTACTGAGATTTTCCAATAAAACCACATGTGGGGTTTTAAAGACAATGGTCTCAAAAAGAGAAAATATCCAGTGAGCATCAGTTTCCTGTGTGAAAAAGCCTTGTTGATATGGAAGGTAAGACTACAATAGACAGACTGCTTCAAGACAATTGGACAGTAACTTGAATAACCACTTGTTACAACGAGGGTAAGCAGAAGAGCATTTCTGAATGGACAACATATCAAACCATTAAAGCAGAAGACCGCACTAAGTGCCCCTCTGGAGACTGAGGCTATAATCCTCACAGGCTCACCAAAGCTGGATAGAAGATTGGAAAAATTTTGCCTGGTCTGATGGATCTTAATTTATGCTGCAACTTTAAGATGGTAGGGTCACAGTTTGGAGTAAACAACATGAAAGTATGGCTCCATTCTGCATTGTACTCTATTCCTTACTGGTTGTCAGAGAAATTCAGAATCCCGTCATTAACATATGAAAATCCACATGGACAGGCTCCTGCTTATATATCAGAGCTACTGAGACCTTTTCACTGCAAACAGCCTCTCAGATCATCTGATCGAGTTCTCTTAACTGCTCCACGTTCTTCAATCGCGTTCACACTTTTGAGGCTGTAGCACCAAAACTCTGGAACAGCCTCTGAAGTCAGTTGAAGTTGTAGTTTGTTATAAAAAAAACCCCACTGAAAACACATTTTTTAGGTTGGCTTTCACCCATTATTTTGGCCTTTTGTTACTCTGCCTAATCACACGAGCCAAGGTGGTGTGTGTCACAATCAGCCGTGGTTTCGGGTGAACCCATTGTGAGACCTTGCTCCACCCTATCATGGGACTTACTGAGAACAAATGACCTAAGATGTGAGTGGGCGTTAAGGCGTCTGGGAAGAGTTCTCAAAATTGGATTAAAGATGGCAGACAGTTGGTGTCGTAAACCACTCCCTCTGTTCAAAGACGCTTGTTCACAGTCAACGTAGATGGTTTCTTTCGCTCCTCTTTCAAACAGTCTGTCTTCTCTGCTCTCCAAGCTCCTTAGACTACAATGACCTAGAGTGACTGAGAACCTTCACAGACACAGTGGTAGGGTAATGATGTAAAGGTTATTTTCTCTGCGCACTTTGGGACCTTTGGTACCACCTGATCATCTCCTGATGGTTGCTTTTAGAAGGATAACATGTCATGTCATAAAGCTCAAATCATAGAGCGCCTTTGGGATGCGATGGACCAGGAGATTCACATCATGGATGTCCAACCGATAAATCTGCAGCAACTGTGTAATGCTGTCATGTCAACATGTACCAAAATCGCTGAGAAAGGTTTTCAGCACCTTGTTGAGTCTGTGCCCTAAAAATGAAACCAGTTGTAGAGGAAAGAGAGGTCCTAATGAAGGGTCCAGTAAAATAAGAATATCTTCTTTTTTTTATATATATATAAAGTGATGGTTTAATTAACAATAGCTCATTTTCTTTACAGTGTACCTCTGCATGGTATTCATGCTTATATAAGGGAATAAGAGAGATTTTTAATAAACTAAAAAAATATTTAATTAGTTACAAACAAAAAGAACACTAATAACAAGGTATCAGCTATCGTGCCAGATTCCCTGATGTAAGCAATGGTCTCAACTTGGCCACCTCAGTGCAAACCGTCTGGCTCTGACGAGTCAAGTGTTGAACTTCTGCAAATACATCACATGAAGTCATCACCTCCCCCTTCTCCGCAGCTCTGTTTGAATCTGAGACCAGCCAGGAGGTGAAAGACAGAGGGATCAACTCTGTGAGTATCAAACGTGCTCGGTTATGCACTGACCCTGGACCTGAGCGGGCTTTTCATTTTCTTCTTCTGTCAATCCACAGTGGCTGCTTCAGTTTCTGACAGTGTGACGGCGCTTTATGAAACACTGTTCCACACGGACCCCGATGAGCTACTGGAGAAATATCAGAGAAGCTGCTCTCGCTTGCTTGTTGTGCTGTTGTATTCTTATATTCTTGCTTAACTCAATACTCCTACAATTTATATACAAATCTAGTTATGTTACTGCACATGTAATAAAAGCAGTTTTAGAACTGATTTGTCCTCCATGCTTTTGTCTTTTATGTCAACAAAAAAAATATATTTTAAAAAGTTCTCAGGTCACTCTTTCAGAGCATAAAAGTGTAAAGATGATTTTGAAATCCTCCCCAAAAAATATGTTTCTAATTCTTACAAATGAATTAAATGGTACACATGACTTCAATTACCCACATGGAGAAAAAAATAAAACACACACTTCAACTGCAACACCTTACTCATCCACGCACACACAAGTTTACCCTGAAATATAGGCACTTATTAACACACACACACATTCAGAGTGAATACTGCCTGCCCCACCGAGGGTGTGAGGGTGATGTCTCAGCTACACGCACCATCTCTATTCTTATCACACTGACGCCACGTACAGCGTCAACACACATTCGCCCCCTCCTCCACTACGTTCCCTCACTCCCTCCATCCATCCCTCACCCTTTCTCCACCCTCCTGTTCTCTCTAGTAAATGTCTGAGTCTAACAATCTGCATCCTCCTCCTCCTGCTGGTACATGCTGGCTGCTCTCACTCTCTCTCTCGCAAACACACACACACACAGGTGCGCACACACCCACAAACACACACATGCGCATGCAAGCGAGCAAATGTCCTTTCTACACATGCTGCTATTAATAACTCCTTTACTCACACACCACCTCCTGTTCATCCTTAGGTGAGTACACACAGGTTGCCCTCGGCAACCGTCCATTTACAATGTGATAGAGAGAGAAGGAGACAAAAGGGAGAGGAGAGAGGCAGACAGGAAGGATCCATAGAGAGTGGTTCTTATGATTCCTCTCTGTGTACGGCCTCTTCTACACAAACACCTACTTCATTCAGTTATTTATTTTCATGTTTTTAAACCATGTTGCTTCCTCTTATCTGAGGGGTTTTATCCTGGAGAGGGTTTATAAAATGTGCAACAAGAAGCAAAACTGATAGCTTGCAGCCAGGTTAGCAGCTTCTGGAGCCTCTGTTGAGGCTCAATGGTGCTAAATGACATTGTGCTAACAGAAAGACGATGTGTCATGTTGATGTTTTGTAGAAAAGTGAGAGAAAAACTTTATTTAGTTTCTAAAGAATGAATCAGGAACAAGCTGATGGTTACCGAGTCCTTCAGCAGTACTGCATGTCCCTGGGAATGGTTATATTTTTTGAGGTTTTCTTATTATTATTATTAAATGTTGATTTGCGCTTAGTGTTTTGTGTATGAAAGCTTTGGCTTCCTGCTTTTGGTTTATTGTTCATGTGATTAATTCATTTTATATTATATTAATTATATTATATTATATTATATTATATTGATTTCCGAATTTCCTTGGGTTATTCATACCTCCCCAGTTTTTCTTTGTATCATGTTAAATTTGAGTTTTCGTGTCCTTTGTTGTTTTTTTTAAACTTTGATAGTTTTTTCTAATGTCTTGTTGCAGTTTTGACTTCTTGTTTTTTTGACTGCCTTGATTGTTTTCACCTGTTCTTAGTCACTTTCCCCTCTTGTAATGAATCCCAACTCCGTCCCCGGTAGTCTCTGTCTTAGCGTCTGTCTGGTTAGCCTCGTGTGCTGCATCGAGGTTAGATTTTCAAAAGTCTCGCTTCTTGTTATTTTGTCTACCTGAGTCATGCATTCAGGTCCTCCCCACTTCACACTTCATGACAAATTTCCTCTTAACTCTGATCTAGGACTTGTGATATTTACTAAAGGACCACTTTACGCCCTCATATTAGACTGAGCCTCAATAAAGTCTAGGGTTGCTGAACAAGCCTTGATCATGCTGGGAGAATCTTTAACAACTCAATTTATAGAAAAGGTTACTGAAGGAACCTGTAATAGTTTAAAAGGCACTCATGGAGGAACCTTTTGTTAAAACCAGTGTAGTCCTGACTGACACTGGACTCATTGTGATTATAATTATCTGATTAACTCTGAGGAAACAGAATAGTAGCGACACTTTCATTACCTCAACAATAGTTACTTGAAGCATTACCCTTAGCGGTTACTCAAAAGGATTACTTCCCCGCTACCTGCTGTTTCAGCATCCTTTCAAATTAAGCGAAGCAAAGTAGTTCCTACTCTAACCCTGCTCACTTTCAGTTTAGCATGTTGCCATGGGAACACACGTTGATTAACATTAATTACATGTTAAAAATGTTGAAACTTTTGTTTTTAATCTGTTGAGGTGAGAACAAAGTTTAACAAACGTAAACCTCAGGCTTTGGGTGTAATGAAACCTGCCTGCTCCATCCTTCTTCTTCGTGGCTTTATATAACAGGTAGAGGAGCGCACCTGCTGGTCTTAGTTAATTGTTTAAAAGGCTTTGTTAGCTTAGCTAACATTAGCTCTTGTCTACAGCAGATAAGCATATGCTTTTAGGTGTGGTTTAGGGCTAAAATTTTCTCTTTTAAAGATTTGATCACTGTGTATTTCCTATCAGTTTAATTAAATCAAAGGAATTTATCTCAGTGGACTTCACATTTTTTATTCCTGAACATTTCACTCAAAACTGCAAATGTCAATTTCATGGTGGTGTGAGAAGAAAAGTCAGGAGGCTACACACAAGTCATGGGAATCCACTGTCTGGGGACCATGATTTTTTTTTTTATTGAATAAAGTTTATTAAATCCATTCCCTCCATTCATAATTAAAAGACAGCAGATAAAAAAGAAAAAAGAAAAGAGAAAAATTATTCTAGACTTCATTAAATATTAAAAAATTTAACTAAAAATACATGCTGTGCCATCAGAATCTGTTATATCCAGATAAGTTTGTCAGTTTACGTGGAAAAACAGTCTTCATAGCTTTATATGGTAACTTTCCCCCAGATATCCAATCCCACATTTTCAGCATGTTGACATGCTATTCAGTGTAGCCTTAAAAATCTGAGGAAGCCTGGCAAGTGGAGCACAGAAGAAGTCTCAGACCTATAAAGCTATATTTAACAGAGAAATAGAAACGGAAGGTCACAGCTTTAAGAGCTACTTAAAGAGCTTACAGGAATGCCTGCCTAAGAGAGTTCAGGCTGTGCTGAAGAATAAAGGTGGTCATCCCAAATATTGCAAAGAGCAGCAGTAGGTTTGATTAAGTGATTTTTGGTTCATATTGTAATCACCATATACCAAGGAGGCCAGGAGAGAGCTACGAGTCTACAGCCATATCTAAAACACAGTGGAGGCTGTGTCATGGTTTGGAGCTGCATTTAAACAGTAGTGTTAAAGATCTCATCAAAACTGGTGGAATTATAAACACAGAAAATTATGGTCATATTTTGAACCACCATGCAGTAATATGCGGAAAGCAGGGCAGATGGGCAACGCCTTCATATTTCAGCTTGACAATGAATCCAAACACATAGGTCACTGTAGTAAAAGCAAACCTGGTTAGAAAAACACAAAGTGAAACACTCTCAGTCATGGATTAGCCTCCCCAGAGCCTGGACATTAACATTACTGAAGCAGTATGGGATCATCTTGACAGAGAATAGAACAAAAAGACAGCCAATATCCAAAGAGGAGCTTTGAAAGTCTTTCAAGAAGCCTGGAGAACTATTCCTGAAGGCTACTTAAAGAACGTACAGGAAAACCTGCCTAAGAGAGCTCAGGCTGTGCTGAAGAATAAAGGTGGTGGTTCCAAATATTGACTTTCAAGCATGTTACGATTGTACAATTTCTGTTTTTGACTTATATACCATATTACCACATTTGTTTACATGTTTCAATAAATTGCTGCACCTATTTTCCATTTTCTGAACAAACCTTAAAGAAATGAGGGCTGGCTCAAGACTTTTCTGCGGTACTATAGGTACATTTCTGTTCATTCTTCAATATTTACAGCTTCACAGACTTTTTTTTCCCCTAAGACATCCATTAAAATTTTAACCACTTACACATCCTAAAGGCCTTAAAAGGTAATGAGCACTAACCTTTTTAGAAGTTATTCTGATTGATTTGGTATCTCTAATGATCCTTGTAAATATTGTGGCACCACAGCCCACACTTCCTGAGAAGAGCAGCAGCTCAGACGGGAGCGTTCATATCAAGATAAAGAGAAACAGTTTGCGGCTGATCTGCCAGGATAAAACCGTAAACTGTGTCCTCTTCTTCGTATAAAGTCTGTATTTTCTCTGTTGATTCTCCTCTCTCGACAGCAGCTGTGCTCATCCTTCCACCTGCTCTCCTCCCCTCTTTTCTTCACGCCATACTCCCTCCCCCCCCCCAGCTGTCCTGTGGGATGTGATGATGCTCTGACAGGCTTGGCGTCTGTTCTTGGAGGTGCTGGTATTTTTGCGCCACAACGACGGGGGCTGCTACAAGAATAGTGCCGAAGTTGTAGTGTATAGTGTGGGGGTGGGGATCTGGGGAGAGCAGGGATGCTTTGAGAACTGTGAGATTTTAAGCCATTGTATAGACAGGAGGGAGACTAGGGAGGCTTGCGTAAGTTGGCTCACTGGGTGCAAATTTAGACTGGGCTTGCTCACGCATAAATTTGATGAGCAGTACTATCTCAGTCGTCAGAGCTGCGGTATTTTAAGATGCGAGTGTATGCTGGCATGGAACGTGGGGCATATTTATTGTGTGTTTATTTACAAGTCGTGAAGAGTGACGGCTGATAATTTGAGAGGCAAAGATCAGGATTTGCATCTACATTATGCACCTCTCCCCTTTCCGTTCCTCTTCCTGTTGTTGCTATTTATTTTCTAAATGGCACACTGCTATAGATGGTTGTCCAGGTGTTTCACAGTCAGTGACTCTGGCACAGATATAATGAGGTGATGTAACATCTCACTCAGACTCCCTTTCTATTGCACCTTCACTTCAGACAGCAAGATTAGAGCTTTCAGGTGAATTTATGGATTTTTAGCTTTTCTATTTTTTCACTTTTTCTATTATTTCCATGTGTAGGTGTCTGTTTGGGCAGTAAAGTTTAAATTATCTGCTTCACCGTGTTTAGAAAAGTCTTTTTTATGTGGGGTTACTTAAGGTTGGAGAGTGCTGCTGCAGAAAGGGATTTATAGCAGGAAAAGGTTAATTTCGCGCAAAGAAACTGGAATCCAGCTGTTTTAATAAGACCAGTATTATGCGAACTGGGTGATTTCCTTAGAATGTATTCAGTTTATTTAAATTAGTTGCCCTTTAGTCGTTAAGGGGTTATTCAAACACTTTGAATTTCAGTGTTACGGAGAATAAAAAGTCAGCACCAAAGCCAGCAGCTGAGTGTTGTTGAAATAACATCAAATACCTGACAACCACTTCTCATGATATTATTTGCATACAGAATATTGCTTTCTCTTAGCCAATAGACTTTTTCCATAACAAACATTTTGACTTTGCACAGGAGTGAATGTACAGGCTCAGTTTAGGGTCCCAAAAAAAGCCATGACAGGGAAGCGACCATGTAGTTCAGGGTCCCAGTGTTGGGGGTGGAGCCTGTCTCAGTGGTCACAGGGCAAGAGTCAGCCACATACAGCCAGTTTAAAATAGGGTTGGGCAATATGTAAAAATTTTCTAACCGACAATCAAAGTCTGCGTATACACGATGGGCAATACATTCGCGCATACGCAGACTTTTTGATGGCCAGAGCAATGTAATCATGTACGGACTGATTTGCGTGTTTACAACACAGAAGTCCAAACATAGACGAACTAATTTTCCCCCCTAAAAAATAGGGCTCTCAGCATTAACGTGGTCATCAAGATTAACTCAATAAAATTTTTTAACACACTCTACCCATCTGGAGCACAAAATGAACAAACTTTGGACAAATTGCCCAAAATGCGTTAAAAGAGACATTTTAGGGATTTTGACTCAGTTTGCACTCCAGATGCATTAGTCATGATGACAGCACATTAACACTGACAGCACTAAAAAAAAAATATATAGTCGCCATTTTGGGATGAAAGAGGTAAAACTAAGGATGTAACCAAAGCGGTGTGCCTCTTGTGCAGATGTATAGTGCGAGCAAAGTACTCAAACACGACTAACTTGCATGAGCATGTACGTGTCCACCATCCGGCTAAGTATGCTAGGCTATCACCAGCTTCTGCAGCTCCATCAACAAGCATTTGGGCGCACTCTGAGGAGGGTGCATTTGCTCGCAGATGAAAGAAGGTGCTGTTAAAACAGCGCCATTACTTTTTTGTTGTTGTTGTTGTTGACTGCTTCTATTAACTCCATCATTATTAGCAAACTTTCTCATGGCCAAATAAAAAAATTAAAATTGCCCTTGTAAAAACGATCGCCGATGGGCTCAGCCTATCGTTGATAGTAGATATATTCGTCCAGTTGCCCAACCCTAGCTTAAAATCACCAATTAACCAAACAATTAACATTTCAGTGGGAGGAAGACCACACACACACAGAATGACCCCCAGCCAGCCTGCAGCTTTGAATCAGAAACTTGCTGAAGCAGTATGTGTCCTTGCTTTCAGTGTTGTGAAAGGAGAATATATCTACCAAGGTCTATTCCTGCCTCATTCATTAAAAATAAAAACTTCAATCTGGTTTAAGAAGATCCTCAAGTGAGGCAAAATCTGATGGTCTGAGTACTATTTCTATACATTTTTATTTAGTCTAAAGACTCCATGTTTTTCACTAGGTTGCTAGGAAGGTTGGCTTAGATTTTTCCATATTACAGAGTGGAGGTGAAAGGGTTTAAAACAGGTGGGGTTTAAAAGAGGGTGTTTCTCAATGCCAAGAACACAAAGAATCACATTCTTTCAAGCTCATACTTTCTAGTTCATAATCCAGTTCGACTGCAGAATGCAGACTCTCGAGGATGCAAGCCTGCAGCACAATCCTTCTACGTTTGGCCGGTTCAATACTCTGCTCCACATTTTTAATTTTGATTATCATTGTAATTAATATTTACAATAAAGTGTTCATTATTTAAAGTGAAAGTGTACAATTTTTCATGGCTAGATGTCAGTAGGTTGCTGATTGCAGACAACCGAGGTCCCTTTTCTTATCCCTTTTAATTCAAGTGCATAATCATAGCTAATGGCTGCCAAGCCTTCTGCATTCTTTGCACCACTCCTGTGGTGTCATCATAAGCTAAAGATGACATAAGGACAAACATGTTTCAGTCAGCCATAAGGGATCAGAAACCATTAAATTTAGATTGTATCCTATAACGACAGCAGGCAGTTCTTCTACTGTTTGGACGGGATCTGGATCTGACACCAGGTTTTCCCCTATCTGTGGAAGGCTGTCGGTCCACTGTTTAACTCAGCTGTCAATGCTGAGTGAAAAGAACTGACATCCATTTAATCTGTAAGAGGCTATATGGTTCATGGAGTCATAGAAGTTCGGATCTGACTAATGACAGAGGTGAACTAATGATAGTGAGGTGAGCTGTTGATGTGGCTGCTGTTAGCTACTGTTAGCCTCTGTTCGCAGTTATTTGCTGCTGTTAGGGGAACTTTCTTTGGAGTGACTGTAGCTTTGAGTCTGGTGCTTAATGAATAAACCATCATGTGATGTGAGAGTGTTATCAAACTGTTTATCAGAGGGAAAGTGTGAATTTCTATAACACTTGAGCCTAACATTAGCTGGCACAATGCTGGCTCATAACCAGCTGTTGTTGTTCTTTAGCTGGCTCTGGTCGGCTGTACTGAGATAGGAGAGTTGCATGTCTAATCTGCAGACAATAACTAAATGCAACAATATGGGGGATAAATGAACATGGTTATGTTTTTGCTTGTGTGTTTATTAAATGCAACATCATCAACTTTAATCATTAATAATTATTTAACTCTGACTTCCTCTCTCCTATAAGGTTGCCTTTTATCCTGTCTCCCTCCTCTTGCCCCCAATTGGTCTTGGCAGATGGCTGCCCTTCCCTGAGCCTGATTCCACCAGAGATGTCTTCCTGTAAAAAGGAAGTTTTTCCTTCCCACTGTTGCCAAGTGCTTGTTCATAGGGGGGTGATATTATATATATATATATAATATATTATATATATTGTGCTATATTTACCTTAGAGTATAAAGTGACTTGAGACCTATGAAAGTGCCATTTTTGTAAATATGTATGTGAGTTTACAGTCTATGACGGAGATCGGTCAAAGAATCCTGAACTGAAAAATATGGGAGGATCCAACAACAGCAAAGATTGTGGTAGAAGTTTAACTTACAGGTTGAAATACTTTTAATAAAACAGTTTTGAGGCAAAGTCAGCAAACATTTTAATCTTTCCACCAGATTTGACTGGTGGCTTTATATTCATATATATGTGTATGTCCCAGTGACTACTGAATGAAAGGTAATTTTATTAAATGCTTTTAAATAACTGCTCAAATAATTTAAAGAATGCTGTCAAGTGCAAAGACATGCTTCTAGAAGGGCTTTGTTAAAATATGAAGATGAAAAAGCAAGATCAAAATGTATAATGTGTAATGAAAAAAAATGTATTCCATAATGTTCATTGACTTTTTTAAATTTAATTTTTAATTTTTAAATCAGGCTGGTAGATGAAGACTACAGTTAGTTTTGACCTAACTCTTGCATTTCATTAAACTTGCGCAAAATAAAATATTCTGCAATAGAATTTGTGAACAATGCAAATGTACATCAATCGCTGCGTCTATTTTTGATACACAACTGAATGTCTTGCTTTTTTCTCAGCAGTGTGCTTTCTTTCTTGTTTCAGAGTGGAGATCATGGCCAGAACTCAGCACTGCATTTAAAAAAAAATCAGTTTTCTACAAGAAACCCTTCAAACTGGAATTCTGTCATTTTTTAAACATACTTTTCAATAAGACTTTTAGTTTTTCTTGTAGAATATTTAGAAGCGACAGGAAGAATTAAATAATGTAAACTTAGAGTGTGTACATATGAGATCATTCAAGCCAAATTCAGTTGGTTAGAGAAGTTATTTTTACAATGCAGCAAACTCTACATAGGTGTCAGTATGTGACAACAATCGTAACTAACACACAAAAACAAGGCAAAAATGTAAACAGCGTTTACTACGTGTGCACAGGGCAGGGAAAAAAACTGCTTTCGTCAGCTGTTTATGCCTGCGATACTCGAATGTCCCGCAGCTATAACACATTAGAAATTCTTTTCATTATTGGAATAGCATAACACCGCTGCACGTTGTGTTGAACTTATCTTTATACTTATTTTACGCAAATGTGGTTTTACGTAGCTCGTAATCACTTAAATGATTTACATAAAGGTTTTTGGTCGGTTGTCAAATATGTTCAGGCATAGCAAAGTTATTTCCACTAACCTGAAGGAGAAAGATAGACCTGTTCCTATGTGTTTTTCTGACTTTTGAAGTAAAACTGGATGCACAGAGACAGAAATTAGAGCCAAAAAGAGCAAAATGTAGGATTTTTTTTAAACTTAGACAGATAAACGGTGAATCTGAAGTTGATGCTGAATGTTCCTACAAATGTTTCAGCAGTTAACAAACAGATGCACTCCTGGAAACTGCCGAGCAAATGGGGTGAATGAGGGGGAGGGAGCATGCAGAGAAGAGGAGACGGATACGGTGAGGAGCAGAAGAGCAAAAGGAAAAGGGTGAGGAGCAGAGGGTGAGCAGTGTGTGGGCAGAGAGGGCCGGCGAGGTGAGGGTGATGACGGGGACACATGCAGGTTTGTATCTTCCTGACGTGTGAAGTGTACACACAGTCCTCTCTTCTGCCCCCATATCTTTTCTCTCTCACTATGCATTGGATCCCACCCTCCATCAATCCCTCTTCTTCACCCACTCACTCCCTTTATTCCTACCTATTACTGGTCCCTGAAAAAAAATAGGGCAGCCATTATGTAAGAAAGAGAGAGAAGAAGTGGGGAGGGGGGTAGACTGTGAGCTGAGGAAAAAAAGGGTGAAACAAAACCTTCTGGATAGAAACAAGCAATCACCGTGAGAATGAGTAGGGGGAATAATGAAGTTTGCATGCAAGCTCTTAGTGCAGGTAGAAAGACGTGTTCAGATTCACAAAAACAATAGGGAAAGAGAAAAAACAGTTAGGAAAGTCTGTTAATGCTAAATATGCATACGCAGCGATTTCATTTTGCAAACTTATTACAGCAATAAGTAGGCCACTAGGTTACTGTTGCAGTTGCTGTAACATACTTATAGCTTTGATCATATTAGAACTGACAGACAGCACTTGAATGTGTTTGGATTTCTTTCAATTCAAACAAATAGGCTAAATAAAATATGCAGTCTCCTGCAGTGTGATGTCTCTACTCAAGAGGACATTTTGACATGCAAATGCAGTAAAAGCGCATTCGTGAATAATAAAATTAATGATGGTTGAATTCGATTTCACTGGTTCAGTTTTATTGTCATCTCACTGTGCTGCATGCAGGCTCACTGTCACAGCCTCACGACTTAGCGGAACTTGTGTTTTTCCTACCATGTTAAAGTGTGTGCTGCAAGAAAGAAAGTGGACATATGTGTAGGGAATGTTGAGTTTACATGCAATAAAATTCTACGTTTAATGACTCAGCGCTGGATTTAACAACCGCATTTAAGCACCGTGTTGAGGCACAAAAAGTTACTTTCCACCTCTGATCTCATCATCACTCTCTCTCTCACCCTCTTGCTCTTGTCCCTCCCTCTTTCTGGCACTTTGCCTCTCTGACTGGCAGCGAGCCTGTTGAAAGTAGGCTAGGATTGACGCGCTGCTTGTGTCTGAGTCACAGAGAGCTGTGGAATACTGAAACCCACTGATTGCATTTAACTTTAGGCATCCGACTCCCATGCAGTGCATGATACAATAGAGCCATCCACTCTTGTTTCTGTGCCTCAATGCTGACGTTTATGGCTGCACTACAAGCAGAAAAAAAAAGAAAAAAAAAGGTCTGACGCCATGTACAATTGCACAGATGGTTATTTAGAGGCATTTTCATCACAAAGGAAAAAGTAATGTCACTCAGAACATAGTACGGCAACAGTAAAGAGACATTACCCTTGTTGTACTTGCAAAACAGTGGTTTAGGATGGTGTGCCAAATAACATAAAAAGCCACACAAAAAAAAAGGGAAAAGAGAAACACCAAAAATGCTTAATTTTCTGCCATGTTACATTAACCTCTCCCTCACACAAAGCTCCAAAGCATCTCTTTAATTTATGCTTCATCATCAAGTGCTGTCAAGGCCCTGTTTTCAGGAGGTCAGCAGTGCCATGGTCAGCCATAGCCCTACTTACCTGCTTAACACAGAAGAAACCAACTATATGAAGCCTGATACCACTGTGCCGGATAAAATTAAATGACGTGAGAAAATTTTTGTCTCAGAAGGGTCTGCAACCAAGGTTGTGACGCAAGCACAGTCGAATGTTTTACCTTCTCCACATACCACTCTAAATTATCTCTGTGCGTGTGTGCCGTGTAAACTCGCGAGCCTGTTACTTGTCTAATGAGCCGCAAGGATTACACCATATAAACACAAGTGCACGGACATAAACAGGACAAAGGCGAGCGGCGGCTGAGATGGGAACTTGAATGACTGGAAAAGATGCGAGTTCTAACTGGCTCTCCACACACGGATGTCAAGGAGGTCATGGGAATTTTCCTATTTAGTTAGCATTAACTTCATGATACAAACTGTTCATTGTGGGCTCCCTGTGGGATTATATTGTCTAATCTAAACCAAAAAACTGCGGCTGTAACATCTGCGAAAAATCAGGCAGTCGTTTACCAGCCAATGTGAAGTAAAACAAAAGCCAAACAAATGTAGTGAAGACAAATCAGACACAAGCAGAGCCTGAAAAACAAGATGAATACTACAAAGAGTCAAGGGAAGGTGGAGGATAACACTGAGGCAATCTTTGGCTCCTCGCAACAAGGACGAGTTCATACCTCTGCTCGTAAGATACACACAAGACAGTCAGCTGTGATTAGCAGAGAAATCTCTACAAATCTTAATCATTTAGTCAATTTTTTGCACGCCACCACGGAAAGAATACACCAGCTAGTATGCAGGCCAAAGGCAGTGTGGAGGTGCAAAATGACATGACAGCTACACCACTATAAATCAAACACCAAAGTTTCCCCCTAAGTGCTCTTCTCAAACTTAGGATTTATAGCAAGCATTTGGTATCAGTCCATATCTTGTAGTTGTGAGCGCATTCATGACTTTAACACTAAAAACTGCCATGATAATAAAGAAAATCTGTTAAATATCTGAAAACAGGTGGGCGGGAAACTCATGTATCTTTGCAGAAATAAAATTAAAGTTCAAAAGTTTATGGTTTAATCTTGATTAAAATATTAATAAATTCAGGGCTCTGCGTTTTTAATTTTACCTCAAGTGCTTCAGCTAATGCAATATACACAGGCCATGTTTACATAGGTGTGGAGGGAGACAGTAAATTTTGCCAAGAAAGAATTACTGGTGGATTTAGACAATATGTGTTTTCAAGCAGCTACGGAGACAGGCCTGAACCACCACATTAAGATTTTTTAAGAATGAGCTTTGAAGTTTTTTTAGCCAAAGACTGACCTGGAAGACAAAACAGTCCCCGTCTCAGTTTAATTTTTGCTGTACCAATCGAGCCGCAACACAGAATACAGCAAAGACGAGTAAGGAAACTGTAGCGTGGCCGAGAGAAAAGCTGTGGCATAAGAGTATGGGACACTTTGGTTGGCTGGAGGGGAGAAATCTGATCAAATTTCTCTCGGTTAGGTGGGGGAAGCCTGTGAGAGTTATGCAATGTTGTTGGGATATGGAGCCAGAAAGGGGTGTAAACAACACCGCTCTCAAGTGGGACAGGCCTAATCGTTGCCTGGTAACAAGTATTTTGGGCCAGACCAAGCAAACACGGCCCGCCTTCCAAAAGGAAACAGGGGCTGGCCTCATGAGCACAGTGCAAGTAAGTGACTTCCCGAAAATACGCTAAGAGACAGAGGCAAGCAAAACAAAGCACGTCAGGGGCATTAGACAACACCAACCACTTTCTATTTGTTCATTTCTACCTAGCTTGGCAGGAGTCTAGACCACAGCAAGTTGTAAACAAACAAACTTGCGATGAAGTAAACAGTCTGGAGGGAGGATTGCACCATCTCTGTCTAAAGTGTAGCCATGACTAAATATTTAGGCCCATGGAGCACGTGAAGAAACTTAATTGTGAAAATACTTAAGCATTATCTTACATATTAAGTTTACAACCTTTACAAATGCAACCCTACCCAGTCATTAGTACACCTGGCAAAGCAAACTCTTGCTACTAGCTAATAGTGTTGCTGTTTTAATTAAAATCTATATGATCCAAGAAACCTATTGACGCTGAGTGGATCACCTTTAAATTACTGGAAAGAAAGTTAATGAGCTGTTTCACAACATTATAATTAATGCATAATTAATCACTTCTGCGGGTACAGGAGTAATTACAGCCCACCTTTTGTGATATAGTAAATGTGTTTATTGCACGAAATGAGAACTGAGGCCTTACCAACTGCACATTTAACGACACAGCGGATAGCGCATGCAGTAGGGAATGTTGCCGGCGACTGCTCGGTCGGCAGCTAGTTTAGTTATGTTTCCCTGTAACTGCCTGGGGGTATTTCAGGCAGCACGGGAGGGGAGAAAAAAACGGTCGTTAACGGTTAAACGTGCGCTGAAACAACAACAGTCATCGCACTGCTCTCTGCTCCTCTCCGCTGCTGCCGCTGTTCTCTGTGCAGAAAGAATCCGGAAGCCATATTGTGTGCGGCTGCTGTCTTGTCACCCAGAGCCGGTTTCCAGGGAAACCGGTTGCTAAGCGGCATAACAAAAAAGACCAAATTTATACGTGCTTGCGTCAGAGGCAACGGCGTATCCATGGCGACGCAACGCTACACACATTCAGCAAATCTGTGTATAGCACATGGCCCCTGCCTCTTCTTTAGCACACCGTGTCTCTTTTTAAACGCTTGTTTTAGAGATTATTAAAAGTAAACACGTCTTCTTCTGTCGTTAGGAAGCATTTCTGCATTTTTAATAGTACTAGATATATGTTGTGTTAAAATAGCGGCAGCTATGTTAGTCGGCAGTGATTTGTTTCCCCGTGAATGTGGGCTGCCTTTCCTGCGTTATCAACCATTCACCTCAATAATTCCCCATCAGGAACAATTCGCATCGACGGAGTTAGTCATCCCGGTTCAGCCGCTCGGCACCGGTAGCGGCAGTCCGGATGGGACACAGCGTCCTCCGTGGATCCTCGTCTCTGACGTTGTTGCGGCGCTGACTAATAACTCGTTATCCCCAACTCTTCCCTTTTTGCTCACGCCTTTTCACACACCGACTGTATTGCCGTAGCCCTCCGCAGCAGCAAGCCCGCCCAGTGACACTGTGTGACATCACGAACACAAAACGTAGGCCTTGTATTTCTCATTTTCATTCATGATTTGCCACCCCATGTTCCCGCATTTGGCCCTTGGAGCGACCCTCCTCCCCTCAAGCCAATGCCAAACTCCCACCTGCCACATTCCCACTGCTGTCCGCATGTAGGCTTTAATAATGAATCACATTTGTGCTCGTCCCGGTGATGTTTGCAATGACAGGCGCAGATTTCCGTCACTGCTGCCCACTGTACATGTCAGAATAACACTGCTGTTTACCAACTAATGTTTATTTTTCCTTCTTTACTTCAGGAGGAGGAGGAGGAGAGGGGTGTGAATAAGACTGATGCTCTGACACTCTCTGAGTGCTCTCTGACTGTCCTGCCCACACTCCTAACCATAACAGATTAGGTGTATACATTTCTAAAAGTCATTTTTCTGCGTACAGTAAATCTAAGATCGGCGTCGTAGCTCAGGTTTAAGGAGTGTTCAGGCACAGAAGAAAATGAGGCTTTCATTTCATTAAATCATTAAGTCCACAGGCACAGAGGTTTCCCGAGGGCGTGTCCTGAGAAACTTTTCAGCAGGATTTCCCTCGCATGTTGACGGGATTCCGTCCTGAGCTGTGAGTATTGCATAACTTAACCCATTGTTTTTCTTCTGGTGTTTTCGAGGTTGTGTATTGTATTATAAATAAAGAAAATAAATGAAATAAACCGAGGTTACTTCTCTATCCCAGTTACAATATCTACAGAATATATATTATAGATTTATCCAAACTATAACAGACTAATTACAATTATAATTGGGTAAATATGCCACTGATTTCAACGTAACAATCATCTACAATCTATTACAGATGTAGGCATTATAGGAATATTATGTATTGCTATGACTAAATAAATGTCCCAATCACAAACATACGCAGAGTCCTAAATAGATACTTTCCATATTTATCACCCCCGAGTTTCTTAAAATTTCCTCTCAGAAATTGTCAGACGGTGAGAAATATCTCGCGCCCGTGATATTACCAAAAAAAAAGAAGAACAAGGAGAAAAAAAAGAAAAGTCTATTATTATCCGTCAACGAGGTGAGCTTCTGGTCCATTTCAGTGGCAGAGGGAATCCCTCAACGTCACCAAGGATACCAAACACAACATCAGGCACAAATATGGGCATGTACGTCAGCGGAACTCCGAGGCGGGACTAGACCGTTGAAATGTCTTGCTTCTACTCTGGGCTTCATTCATAAGACAAGATCTGCTACTGTGCACCGTAATATAGCAAACGTCCTCCGGCGTTCCGTGAGCGGACTTTATGGATGTATATTTGCACGTTTGATAAGGTCGGATAACGGAGAGCACTGAGAGGATTTACCGCTAAACCGGGGAGGACTTCTTCACAGATTGAACTGGTAGACTTCCCTCCCCCGTCTAAAAGCGGGGAACTGGATTAAGAGTCTTCATGCAACTTTTTTGGAAAGAGACCAAGAGCGTTTCACCGGGGAATAACAAGAAGACTTACACAGGTAAGAAACCCGTATTTTTTGTGGCTGTGAGCGCAAAATACCGTGAGAGGAAAAGTCGCTTTTTGAAAGCGACTTTTTAAAGTAGGTCGAGAACATCTGTCCGCTTCAGACGGCTTCATAGGAGATGCTTAAAGACAGTTTTCCCCGCTGACACCCGTTTAAAGGCATAAAACACGCTGCTGCAGGCTACTTATTAACCGCCTGCCATCATTTATGAGAGAATAGCCTAATTTAAAGCCAGCGCCAGCTTGCCTTGGTTAAGTGCACCGGGTTTAACATCATTCATTCTCTCCCTACAGTACCTCTCCTCCTTTAGTAATCTTCTTGTGTGTGCCGCTGCCCTGCCGCTGCAGGTGACATCGCTCTCTCTCCGGTACCTGCAGGTGTCGGGTTCTTTTTCGGCCCCCCCGGGGAGATGTACCAAGGATTTCCCGGCGACCCAGACAGCGGTTCCCGTGGAAGCTCGTCTCCATCCATAGAGTCTCAGTACCTTTCCTCCGTGGACTCCTTCGGGAGCCCGCCGACCACCAGTGCTCCACAGGTAAGTTCCAGTCAGCAGACTGGCAATGAAGTGAAAACAAAAGTCGGAGTGTTTTCACCTCTGATTGTTTATTTATTTAGAAATGTAACATGACTGACACGCGATCACGGTCTGTGAACATATAATTTAATTATGACATGTGCTTTTGCTTAAACACACTGCATGGTGTACCAGTTGTAGAAATATACAGAATATAAACGTATTCATGGCTTATGAAACGGTGTGTTCTGTCACCGCTGACACAGAAAACGGAATACACCACGTCAGCAGATTTGGTGTATCCTGCAGTCAGAACTTAAATGACCGGGATGACTGGATGTAAATTTACTGGCGGTGTGTTGACTGTAGCCCCGACGGCGGCGTTGACAACGTGCTCAGCGCGGTTGACAGAGCTCTGGAACTCTCCGACGTAAGCGCCGCAGCCCCGCCCCTCTGCCCCGCTTCTCTCCTTCCACTCGCTCCGCTCGCCTCTCGCCGTGACGTAAATGCCCGTTCTATTTTGGAGTGCTACGTCGCGTTGCCAAGGGGAACACCGGGGGTGTGACGGGGGAGGAGGAAGGAGGCGGGAGAGACGCCATTTAGAGAGACACGATTGGTGGAGGCGGTCGCTCTCGGAGCCGCCCGTCAAAACGTCTGAACGCGCTTTCAAATGAATATTAATGAACGGCGATACTCCCCCGAGTATGAAATATAAAATACCAGCGACAGATTTGAGCTTTCCACAACTATTTTTAGACATGGGCCCAGAGGAAAACTTAATAGACTGTCTTTTTTTTTTAATTTAAAAATAAAAACACCTATAGTCGTAATATTTCAAGGTTTTTTTCCTGAAAGTTAAATAAAACATTCAAAACACCCACTTAATTTAAATTCTCTAAATAATGAGAAATCTAAGGCTGCTACCCTTCAAACAAGTTTTGGCTCCTACCTTTACAACAAATAACATTTCCCCACTCTTTGGTAAATCCTACGAAGATGGTTAAATGAATGTCAAGAAACGGAAACAAGTCAGAAATATGGTCTAGGTAATATAGGCCTATAACAGGGGTGTTAAACATGAGGCCCCGGTGCCAGAAGTGGCCACAAAAGTCTTTAATCTGGCCCACTTGACAGCTTAGAAAAAATGTAAAGGAGTGAACAAATTTGGCATTTTTCACTGTATTTTTTTCATGCGTTTTATGGCTTTGCTGCTTCTTCTACGGACAAAGTACTAGTAACAGATAAAAAACCAAAATACAGATAGTTTCTGTTTTTTCACCATCAACTATAGAAATGTATGGTTTATAAAGTGAGTTTACAATAGAAATAATAAATAAATAAAACGAGTACATTCTATACATTTTCAGTTTTATAATTGCAGGGTAGTCTGCACAATGAGCTAACAGAACTACAGAATTACACATTTATTTCTTACAATTTAAGCCCTAAGTGGAATTTCTCCTTCATCTAGAAAAACTGAGTCATATTACTTAAAACTGCACTTCCTTTTCTTATATTAAAATATTTCAGGGACTTAATGTATGATTAAATGTCTGTGGGCTGCACATAGCCCACAGTGTGAAATGAGTTTGATACCCCTGGTGTATAATGTGTGATCACTACGTAGTATTAATACTGTATTGCCAGGTAATCTAAAGCTTTCTTTATGTAATTGTTAACACAATGGGTCCATACTTCTTTCCGTTTGTGGCAGCCTAGCATTAATTTTCTAGTATATGATAAACACTAGTATCTCTTTAGATGTTGTTTTATACATTCAGAGCAGAGGGTTTGTCACACATTTTCGTAATTTATCTACAGTCAGATGATAATAACAAACAGATGTAAACAGTTTTTGATTGAAATCCAAATTTAAAGCATTTTACACTTTAAAGCAAATATTTATTGCAGCTGATGAGAATTTCAGTGCATGTTTGTACTAAATTTGTCTAGTTTGCTGCAGTGGTCGGACTGATGTTACACTATAACTGTGATAAAGCGCAGATTGTGTTTACCGTTTTTTTCTGTATCTGTCTGTATTTCTTCGCTGATCTACCTGATCCAAGCTCTGATCCATAAAACCTAATTGTCAACATCTCTTCCTCAGGAGTGTGTGTCAGCAAGTGCTGGCTTGAGCATTGTGGGCAGCGGGCCAGGGACAAGTGGCGGAGGTGAGATGCCCGGTTCATTCGTGCCAACCGTAACTGCCATCACCACCAGTCAGGACCTGCAGTGGATGGTACAGCCAACCCTCATTTCATCCCAGGCTTCTGGACAGAGTGGCTCCACCGGGACCACAACCATGACCCAACCAGCTTCACTGGTTGATCCATTTGACATGCCAGGCCCGAGTTATTCTTCGGGTTCTGGATTCACCCCACCAAGTTCAGACACTCCGGGGCCAGCAGCCGGCCCTGTCCGTCAGTCCAGAGCCCGAACTCGCCGTACACGAGAAGAGTCTGTGAGTGAAGATGGAGATGTTGGTGTGTTAGTAAGTTTGCGTGCTTGAATGGTTTGTCTGTTGACCCTCGCATGTTACACATGCACTGCAGGTATATTGTTTACAAGGAAGCCAGTAAAGGTAATAGCGCTGTGTCTGTAATGTTAAGCAGTGGTGTGTGCTAACACTAATGGGTGGGTGGGTAATTAACTGGTGTATTTGGTGTTTGCTTTAGTATTTTCTCATTTGCAAAAAAACTAAACGACAAAAGCCTAGTTCACTGTTGAGCAACAAACAACTTTTATCTGTCAGCTGTGAATAAATGTAGCTTTATTTGGTGTTTTTAAGCTGAAATATTTTTAAAAATTGCCATTGTTTTTTTATGCTAATCTGTGTTTTTCCTTATTGTAGCTAACACCCGAGGAAGAGGAAAAGAGACGTGTTCGTCGAGAGAGGAACAAGCTGGCCGCTGCCAAATGCCGAAATCGCAGACGAGAACTTACAGACAGACTGCAGTCGGTGAGCCTGGCCCTGTTCTCGCTTTCAGAGTGAATGATGATGATAATTGCATATTTTATGTTACCTCCCATAGCGTCGTGTGGTGGGGTAATAAATGCTTGCATGTGTGTACAAGAGAAAGGATTATGGTAATGAGTGTTTAGCTGCAGTGAAGACAATTACAGTCCTCAAAAGAAACTATTGTACTTATGGTAGTTAAGGCCTAATTAACATGCTCTTCTATAAGCCACCTTGCATATACGGCTGTGGGGGAGGAAGGGAAGGAATTTCTACTGGAATAAACACAAAGAAGACTGGCATACCTAACACTCCTTTCTTCTATCTGCTGCACATCTTCTTCCCATTTCACCCACCTTTTCCTTGTTCCCATCTCCTTTTTCTCCATTTTTTTTTTCATCCTCTTTACCAACCCACAGGAGACAGACGTACTGGAGGAAGCAAAGGCAGAGCTGGAGGCAGAGATCTCAGAGTTACAGAAGGAGAAAGAGCGCTTGGAGTTTGTGCTGGTAGCTCACCAGGCAAACTGTAAGATCCCATACCAGGACCAGTCTCAGCAGAGCTCAGCACAGTTGCCTCCAGTGCAGTCCCAGCTGCCTCCCCAGGCCTTACAACCACCTGTTTCCATTGTGGGCTTGACTGTGAAGGAAGACTCTTTCTATCTGCCTCCTTCCTACACAGCCCACCCGGCCTCCACACAGTCCCAGCCTCCGGTTCAACAGCAGCAGCAAGTCCAGCAGCAGCCTCAGCCTGGAATTATGCAGGAGGTAGAGTTTTCTAGTTCTTTTTATGGCTCAACTGAGCCGGCACCTGGTGGGCCATGCCTTATGGTCAGCGACAGTGGTGGTGGTGGTGGTGTTAACCATGACGATGCGGCCATTGGCAGCTACAACACCTCATACACATCTTCATTTGTGTTCACCTACCCAGAGGGAGCCTGCGGGGTCAGTGCCAACCAGCGGAACAGCAGTAGCGAGCAGTCGTCCGATTCTCTGAACTCGCCTTCTCTGCTGGCGCTCTGACTGACCGACAGACACACGCATACACATGTTAACACGCACGCACATTATTCTTGCTGGAAGTAGAGGCTGAAGTCTACGCACAGTACCGATCAGCCTCACCGATTGAGGAAAAAAAAAAAAGAGCAACAAAAACAACCAATGGTTTACATCTGATTGGATTACAAGTTTACACATTCTCAAATGTATCGTAATTAAGAGCCATACAAATAGTTGCACATTAGGTCTAACCTTTAACATTCACTATATTTTAGTTTTCTATTACACTCGCAACTGGACATTATGGGTAAATAAAACTGGGTTACGAAAACCAAGTCCATGTTGCCAACCTTAAGTTCTGTGGCTTAACAGATTAATTCACAGTGAATTTACACTTGTACTCTGATTGAGTAAGAAACAACACGATCACGTTACACTCCGACAAGCACAAGAGCCCCAAACTTGTTCCCTCTGTCGGTTGCCCCTCTTCCAGTGCTCCCATCCTTTTCCATGCTTTTCTTCCTCTCGCTGAATGTATTTGTGCAAATCTGAAATAGGGACAAAGGACGCTCTGTTCAGGGTCTCTTCTTGTGGGAGACAGGCTGCTGATCTCTTGCTCACCTCTAACTGTTCATCTGCTCGACTTCCCTCTGCTTCTTCATTTGCTGTTTGGACTTGGCAAGTTAAGGATCTGAGTGTCACAGCCCGCCACTAAATCTTGTGCTTTTTCCTTCTGTCATTTTTTTTTTTAACAAAAAAAAAAAAAAATCTTCTGACGTCTGCCTACGTGCTGTGCGACCCATCTCTACCCATCTCTGTTTTCTCCTATTCTGTCTCTTTCTCCTTCTCTCTGAAGTCTTCGACCCCCGAGAGCCCGAAGACACCTTCCAGCCCCTGGGACCTTGAGTGAAAGCCGGCTCAACTAACATGCCCCCCTTTGCACCCTGTCATACAAGGACATGGACGCATACCCAACCAAATGGAAGAGTCTTTTCTTGGAGCACATTGCTCAAATCCTTACAGTGAACAGCAGCTAAATACTCTGAACACGCACACAGATGCATAATTGATGAACACACACGCAAAAAAAAAAAAAAAAAAAAAAAAAAAGAAACAAAAGACAAA